>WSFP011265103.1:0-53248 GCA_009831015.1 Picea engelmannii | reverse complement strand
CTTAACAATCAGGGGAGAATGAGAAACTAAGGACGAAATCTGGAGATAAGGGAAACATTGGGGAAATACCTGTGTGATTATGGATGAGGAAGCCATGAATGCTAGAGTGTTGCGGGAAGGATGCATCGTACTAGTACCAGATGGCCAAACTTGAAGCAACATTAGAGATGTTGAATTGTCCCGACGCACTAAGCTCTAGTCGTAGTAAATGATAATAATTTTGAGTGATTTGAGGAGGATGGTGGTGGTGAGGGGCTTTAACTGCCCTTGTTTCCAATGCGCCATGTGACATACAATCGCCAGGTGTCACCCCATCCGGGGGGAGGCAATCTTGAAGAGATATATCTTGTCATTGTTTTAACAGTTATGAATCTGAGTGATTTTGGGGATTGAGAATAAGGATTTATGCTTGGGTAGTAACTCCCTCATTAGCTAGTTTTTCATCTACTTTTTTTGCCTCATGTCTTATGTGTGAAGTGACGAGAGTGAGGGTAGGATGTAAGAAAGCTTGTAGAAGAGAGAGACAGCCTAAGAGGCGTCGGATGGGAGTGATTTTCTCTGGATCCGTGCCATTGATGATTTTGGTTACAAGCGATATAATTAATTTTGAATCTCCTTCAATGATTAGGGGTTGTAGGTTGAGATCTGAGGCTATTTGAACTCCCCTGATGAGCCCCAAATTTATACTGATTTTTTCATGTCATGCCCCAGAAAACCTGCTCTGAGGTGCCTAATTTTCCATGTGTTATCTCTTATAACTGTGCCAAAACCTACTAGTCCAGGATTTCCTTCAGAGGCTCCATTAAAGTTCAACTTCCAGAAGCCTAGGGGAGGATAGCTCCAGTTGGAGGGGCTATGAGAAACAGGGATTGGGGGAGCAGAGAAAGAGAGAGAGGCCTTGGGTGTTATCATCTTCCAGGAGGAGAAGATGATGGATTCTGGTGGTTCATTGGGAATGTTGTATGGGGTCCAGGATTGAATTTTAATAGTTTCCCAAATTCTTCCCATTATATGGGTACAGGTTGTGGAGGGAGTGGAGATATGGGAGTGGAAGATGCATCGATTTCTTTCTTTACAGAGCTGCCAAACTATGAAACCTTACAAGAGTTTTCAGATTATGTTTAGGAGTGGGATTTTAAAATATCTCGAGCCCCGATTTCTAATAGTATTGATGACACTTGTTATATCTCTTTTGGTTTGCCTCATGATAATCACAGCTTGATCCCAAATCATATTTTTTGGGGGGAATTGATTATAGATATGATCCATTTTTTCTTGTTGTTGTTGGCATAAGTGACAAATTGAGGGTCCAATGAAGCCTTGCTTTCACTGGTTATCCCAAGTTAGGAGTCGATTCTGGACCAAGAGCCAAAGAAAGGTGGAAACCTTTGGCCAGATTTTTGTTTTACATATTGTGTGCCAGATGTGATCTTTCATCCGCTAGTGAAAGGTCTCCTAAAGTTGATATGATTCCTTAACTGTGAACGTACCCGCAGGGGAGTACCCCCAATGAAGAATGTCCTTTTTTTCGCTAATTCGGATCTTCATGTTTCCGAATGTTTCTTGCCAAGGTTGCATTTCAAAATTTTCCGGTAAGTTGAGATCCTGAGAGAGCATTTTCCAACTACACCAAGGGGGATGATGTGGGATATTAAGCCAGAGGTATGCTACTTTGAGGCGCCTCAACTCTGGTAGGTAGTTTTGGTAAGGACGTAGGTTCTCCAGTGTTTGTAAAGGAGGTTGTTGTTTCCAAGAATCTATCCAAAATTAGGCGGAATGACCATTACAAACTTCCCAAAAAACATGTTTTTGAATGAGTGGGCGGTTTTGCCAAGCCGCATTCCAAATGTTAAAGCCCAGGATATATTCTTCAAGCCTTATGAGTTGTTCTTTTTGTAGTTGGGGGGTATATTTTTGCTTCCAAATTCGTGCCCTAAGCTCTTCTAGATACTTTAACCAGTGCCACCATATTTTTTCTCCCATGACATTGTTGATCTTTCCTGGGTCGCACAGACCCAATCCTCCCAGGGAGGTAGGTTTGCATATTTTTCCCAGCTGACTAAGGCCCATTTTTCCCCTTGTTTGTGATCGTTCCAAAGGAAATTTTGTTGAAGTTTTATTATGCTATTAATGACCATTCGTGGTGCTGCGAGAACTGAGAACATATAGGTCAGAATAGCTTGAAGCACTGCCTTTAAGAGGATGAGTCTTGTAGAGAGGTTTAGGGACCTGAATGTCTAGAAACTGAGGTGATTGGAGATTGAGAGGATAAGGGAATTCTAGGAAATATTTGAAGCAGTTGAGTATGTTAGGGGTAAACCCAGATAATTGGATGAAAGGGAGCAACGTGGGATGCCTAGGAGGCAGGAGATGTGTTGTTGAATTGCTAGGGGAGTGTTGAAAAAGAAAAGTTGAGATTTATCTAGATTGAAAGTGGTGCCAGAGGTGTCACTAAAGTCTTTGAGGACGGTTCGGAGCTGGACAAATTCCTTGGTTGTAGGCTGGATTCCATGGATTGGGAGCCCTTGTAATGTACCATTCGAAATCGAGGTTGATAAATAACGTCCTAACCCTTCGGCCATAATGAAAAAGAGGAAAGGGGAGAGTGGTTCCCCTTGACGAATGCCTCGAGAGGGGGAAAAATTCCTTGAGGGGATGCCATTTACTAGTATGGAGAAGAAAGATAAAGAGGTGAGTTTCATGATCCAAGATATCCATTATTCAATGAACCCAAAGGTTGAGAGAAGAGAATGCATATACTTCCAGCTAAGTTTATCAAAAGCCTTAGAAAAATCAATTTTTATAAGCATACCTGGGGTTCATGTGGTCTTGAGTGAGTGAATCACTTTGTAAACCAAGATGACATTTTCCATGATGTGTCATCCCTCTACATATTCTTACTATTCCTTGGAGATGATGAAAGGAAGGATGGGTTTGAGCTTGAGGGAAATTACCTTTGTGATGATCTTGTATATGACATTGCAAAGCGTTATCGGCCAAAATTTATTTGGATTGGTGACGCGCTCCTCTTTTTGGATCAGGGTGAGGAAAGTGGCATTAAGGACCGAAACCACCTGTCCAAAAGTTTGGGATTCCTCCACAAGTTGCCAAACCTATTCTATAATCATCAGCCAACAGTGGTGGAAGAAATTGGTAGTGAAATCATTCACCCTCAGGGATTTCCAGGAGGCATGTCCTTGATATACTGATCAACTTCTTCCTACGAGATCAGTCTCATTAAAGCTATATTATTCTCTGGGGTGATTAGGGCAGGAATATGTTGTGTGATCTTGCGGATGGCAGGTGTTCTATCAACTGGGGGTTATGAGAGTAGATATTTGTAGTAGGTAACTAACTCTTCTTCAATGTCTGCATGGTCCAGAAGTATGTTGCCTTGTGAGTCCTCTAGTTTTGTAATACGATTGATGTAGCGTCTGTGTATCATGGAACGGTGGAAAATTTTGGTATTTTTTTCCCCTTCCTTTAACCACTGTACTTGGGATTTTTTCTTCCAAAGGATCTCCTCCTGCTTGTGACGATATGCAAGTTATTTCTTCAGGTTTGTTTCCTCCTATAGAAAGGTGTATGAATATCCAGAGATAACGGACTCTTGTTGAATGTCCTCAAGCCATTTTTAAGGGATTTATGTGCTAGGAAGATATTGCCAAAAACATTCTTGTTCCAATCCCAAAGATGTTGCTTGAATTTTTTTAGGCGTTGATGGAATCTATACATCCTGGTGCCATGCTCAATTTATTCTTGGGCCCACCAAGTGTGGGAAAGCTCCATGAAGTCTGGGTGAGCTAGCCAAAATTTCTCAAAGCGAAATGGTTTATATTTTAAAGTGGCTATTGTATCTATCCGCAACTAGAGTGGCCAATGATATGAGCCTGGTCTTGGAAGGATGTTGGCTTCAATAAGTGGGCCTTCAAGTATTAGGTTTTATGAAATTAGAAAGTGATCCAGTCTATTGGAAATGTTTTTAACCCCTGCTCGCTTGTTGTTCCAGGTGAATGAGCCATTTCTAGTTTCAATGTCGATTAGATTGAGACTATCTATGAGGTGGTTGAATTTGGTGTTGTCTTGGTCCAAAAATTTCAGGCTGCCACTTTTTTCCTCTAAGGTGAGGATAATGTTGAAATTCCCACCCAATATCCATCGTTATTGTCCTCTTAGTGTGTTTATATAATATAAGCTATCCAAGAAGTAATATTTATCTTGAGTGAGATGAGGACCATAAGCATTGGTGATGAATCCTGATTTTCTTAAACCTGTAGCTCGGTAATGTGTTGTGATCATACCTGTCATTGAAAATTCTAGTTCTAGGATGTGGCAGGGTTCTAGAGGATAGCTAAACCCCCTGCCACCCCTTTGGAGTCTGTGTAAGTGAAATTACAGTGCCTCCAGCGTCTTTTGAATATTTCTTCTGCCATATCGCCTACACATTTGGTCTTATGGAGTAATAGGATGTTCGGGTCTTCAATTTGACACAGTTTCAAAGAATCCTTTGTTTAGATATTCCATTGAGGCCTCTGATATTCCATGTTATGATCTTCATCGTGATTAATTGTGAGGGGGGGGGAGAAAAATCCTTCAGTGAGGCATTTCATTTTTACTGAGTTAATCATAAAGTTGCCTACCTATTTGATTAATTGATGTGATTTTTTGTGTCCACGTCGCTTACCCTCCTTATGGTTCTGCTTAGGATCTGGATCCGGCTCCAGGTGTATGCCTAAGCAGGAGGTGGGTCTCATTGTGGAATCAATGAAAAATTTGTGCACCTTTCTGAGTTGCTCCAATGGAATGGATTGTAATTCCTTCCTATTGAGGGCTTCCTCTAGTTTTTCTAGGTTGATGTCCTCGAGTTCCCCTTGAGTTCCCTTTCATCGATCTGCATTATGGTGTCTCCATCGTCTTCTTCTGGGTCTTTGCCTAGTATTAGTTGAGCTTGGGGATCCTAGTTGGAGATTTTCTCTAAGATTGGATCTAGGGTTTGTTTTGATTTTCCTTTTCCCTTGCATGGATCTGATGTTATGTAGGGGTTTTCAACTTCCTCTTCTTCCCGAAGATTGTTGAGTGCTTCGAAGGAATTGTTGGTGGGGATCTTCCTACTTCCCGCCTATATGGTTTTTTTTGGAGGTTGTTTTTTGCATCCTTGCACTTGAGTAAATCTGTCTTTCTATTTCTCCTATGTTGTTGGTTGGGTAGGTTTGTTGAGGGGGAAAACTATGAATATATTCCCATGCTCATGACATTTCCAGTATTTGAAGGGAATGTGTTCATAATCTATGGTTTGATTCCATTATTCATCTTGATATTCTATGGTTATAGAACCTGGTAGGGATTTTAATATGTTCATATAAACACATATCCATGCATAGGAAGTGTATTTTCTCTGCTTTGTAGCTTCTGAGGATTTTACATACCTTCCTAGTGTGTTTCCAATACCCATTAGGATTTCTTCAAGCTGAAATTCCTGAGGAAGAGAGTATAGGCGAATCCAAACTAGGGCACAAGCAAAGTCTTCCTTTTATGGGCAGAAATGGTATGTCCAAAACCTTAGATACAACCTGACCGAGTTGTATAAGTAAGGACCATTTTCAAATACTCTGTATTTTTCCTCCAGACTATAGAAAATGATTGTAAAGAATCCCTTTGAGCTTAGCTACATCTCATAATCACCTTTCGGGTTCCACCAGTGTTTAATCCATTTTGTGAGGTCTCTTTCAGATGGTCGAATCCCTAGAATTTTTTTTTATCAAGGCATGATCCCTCATTAATTGGGTGTGTTCTCCTACCCTGGTTGATTTTATCACATATTTTGGTGTTGTTGGTGCTTGAGGGATACAGCCTCCTGGTTCCCAGTTCCAAGATACCTTTAGATGCGACGATTCAGCTTCCATTTATGTGCTTCTCCTGGAGCTTTGTTCCTCTTGTAGCAGGTGGTCTATGAGGTGCAGTGGTGGTTCGAAGGTTGTTTGTCAGGCTATGTGTTCACCCATTTCATTGGTCATGACGTTTCTATAAAAGGGTGTTTTCATCCCCCCCCCTTTGCTGAGCTCATTCTACGAAGATAGGTATGACGGTATATGCGGCTACAGTGGAGTTCATATATGATCAGAGGAAGGTCTGACATCGCAGTTGGGGGGGCATGCAAGTAGATGAAACCCTAGCTTGGGTGCTCCTTTACGTTATAATATTATTATTATAATATATTAAAAATACATAAATATTCAAATCACAATCATTTCACTCATCATATTTAAGTATTTTTTCTTCTAAACACGTTTAATCAACATATTGTATCTTGTTGGAGAACAAACAATTCACCTTGAACAAAAGTTAAACATTATATGGTATTAATGGTTACATTTTTTTGCAATTACAATCCAAATTAAATGCTTCCATAAAATTAAAGTTAAACATTATATGGCAACTATAAATTTAAATGAGTGATACATATCAAATTCCACTTAAAAACAAAAAAATCATTAACAATGTTTGTCATTAGCATACACATATTATATTTTATAAATGAAAAAAACAACAACAACCACCACAACATTATATGAAAAACATAATATACATGAGTGATATATGTATGAATATACATGTCAAACATACATCTCAATAAAATTTGCAATAAATATGTCATATATAGATCTTGAGTCAAATATAAAACAATCAATATAAATT
The DNA here is from genome assembly GCA_009831015.1 of Picea engelmannii. Taxonomy (NCBI): domain Eukaryota; kingdom Viridiplantae; phylum Streptophyta; class Pinopsida; order Pinales; family Pinaceae; genus Picea; species Picea engelmannii. The sequence continues at coordinate 46,552 of WSFP011265103.1, read as the reverse complement.
TCAATTAGTACCACTACTAGATAGGTCCACCACTAAAGCCAGGTACATCAGTGTCTCGGCTACTAGAGGTACAGCCTCTATCAAGAACAACTATCTCATAAACAAATGGTGGCATAATTGCACTATCAAGTGTCTCTACATCAATATCATGAAGATGTGCATCAACGATACCCAATGTGATCATAGTGTCCAAAGCATCAAAATATTGTGACACATGTGGAGGAAGAGGAGGAAGAGGGGGATCGGTGGATGATGACACATGTAGAATAGGAGAAAGAAAATGATCGACGGATGGTGACACAAGCAAAGGAAGAGGGGGAGGAGGGTGAGAAGGTGGATCTGAGATGGATATAGGTTTAGACACATGTGGAAGGGAAACATGAGGAGGAGGAGGATCAAACATGGATGGACGATTGGTAGATGTTGCAACCAACTCATGTGGAGGAGAATCAAAAGGAGGAGGAGGAGGACCATGTGATGGAGTAGAGGATGTGGATGGCTCTTCTTATGAGCTAGATGTAGTGGGATCATGAACACTAGCCCTCAATGTATCGATGAGGTTGATGGCACCAACAATATGAAGCATCAACATCATCACATCACATGGAAAATTCCTCCATGTAGTAGAGAGATCATCTACCCTTAATATGTCTCTAGAAGGTATAGGTACCACTCTGTGACTAGTCATGACATGACATAGCTCATCTGCCACCTCTAGTTATACTCTTGTATTTTTCCTGAGTAGCATGTGGGGTATTTGTACTACTGTAGGATGCTCCTTTGTATCATCCATTACCTCATCCTCATGTTAGGGGGGAGCATCCCCAACATATATGCCAATATATACAAAACAATAGATAATAATTATAATATAATTGAAACAAAATGCTACAATAAATTACATGTGCATCAAATAAGACATAAAAATATGAAAAAAGATTGATCAAAACATAACTATAATATTACCTATCTTATCTGTTGGCTCCTCTATTGTAAATTGGATGTGTGGACATCCTCTCAAATATATCCCCACATATGGGTACTCTACAGTATCAAGGACATTATCATTCTCGCTAGACAATAAATCAAATATTGCCCTTCCCACCAGATTAATGAGAAACTTAGGTTGGCCCCTCTTGGGCATCAAATGCCCCCATATTTGCATACACACATCAAACATAGGCTTAGCAGGAAAGTGGGGTATTGTTGGCCAAGTGGCATGAACCCTCTCAAAAACCAGTGTATACAACTTAGACGTGAATGGGAAAAATATCATCCTAAAAAAAATAGAGCAACAATGATCTGATGCATGAAAAAACTATCTCAAAAAAACATCCACCCACCTAATCAATCGAGGCTCCCACAATAAAATATCTACATAATACAACATAAAGAAATTAATGTGTTTTCCATCAGATATATATTGTGATAGTGACGAGAGAATATAACACAAGAACCTAATGTCCTCTCTCTCAAATGCACCTATTTGCAGCTGACCACCTTTAACCTATAACTCTTAAGCCAAAGGAATATATGCACTGACATATCTATGCACATATGCTAGTTGGGTCTGTCTTGCAACACTGAGCGCTAGAGTAAGGAAATGGGACAAACACACACCCCTCCTAGACAACCCAGTGACGAAATATACATCCTCCTCCGTGGGATGATACCATATATTGAGACTGACCCTGAACCCTTGTCTTGCATGATCCCAGTGGAAGATCAATTTCTATAACAATGAAAAGTTCCCCCTAAGGGATATATCCTCCTGATAAAACTTCACAAGGCCAATATCCATCAAAAGGTCATGTGTATGCTCTGAAATAGGGTGAGGATAAGCCTCTCTATCCCTATCCCTTGCCTCCCACTCATGCACAAATGCATATGTCTCGACTTGCAATTGCCCTGCCTTCTCCTCCTCTCATTGTCGGCGTCTCTAATTCACATACAAATATTTTTAAGCACATATGAATATAAAATAAATTGAAATTATAAAACAAATACATATATAAATGACGTGTATTTGAAAAAATCCAAAATTGACTGTTTTTTTGCATTTTTTTTTTTAAATCAACCGGTGCATCACCAATAGTTCATATTCCTTGCAGTCAGTGCACTATATCAAAACAACAACACTACTAAATGGTGCATCTCATGGGAATATATGCACTTATGCAGTGCTTTTAACAACACCAGTTCATATTGTTAATCTGCAACGCTAAACTTTATAACGCAAAAATCTAGCGCCCTTATTAAACCGAAAGCATAGGTGCACCATGTCTACCATATCATCGACATGCTCTCTATCGATGACGTTGTCTTTACAATACCAGTGCATTTGGTGGAATGATGGGCATCACTAAGATAAACTTCATTATCGCAGCTGAAGTGGTGTGACGGGTTACTATTAACGCACTAGAACCATCGTAATAGTGGAGAACCAATGTTTTTTACCTTAGTTCTTTGTAAAGGATAAAGCACCAGAAACGAGGCATCTAATGAGATGCCCCACTATGAAAATTCAGGAAATATATGTCCCGATGTGTTTATATATACAATACTTGTGCATTGGATTACAATGGTTGCACCGCTACGTTAATTTTTATAGATCGTTATGTTAGCAGAAGTGTATCGGTGGTAATGTTAAATGACATCAGTGTGATTTATTCACTGTGTGTATTTTTTTATATAAAGTATGGTGGTGCATTTGAACATTGACGTGTCAGGGAGTTATGCTTCGGGTACGCACCGGTGTGGTTGGTTAAAATTGGTACACCGCTAGGTTAAATTCTCATATAACATTGAGCTAGTGGTGCAATTAATGAAGTGGAATGGGTCAGTGCAGGTAAGCCCATTGTGCACCAGTTTTGGGGAGTTTCAAAGGATGCACTGTGTTGTAAAGGATAGATCACTTGGAATGAGGCATCCAATGACACGCCTCGCTATGAAAAATTGGGAAACATATGTCTCGATGTGTTTCTATATACAATACCAGTGCGTTTATTTACAATGGTTTCACCTCTACGTTAAATTTTATAAATTGTTATGTTAGCGGTGTTGATAGTTGAGTGAAGTATAGCAGTACGTAATATTAAACAACACAGGATCGATTTATTTAGTGCATTTTTTTATGCGTTAATTTTTGGGTATGCCTCGGTGTTGTTGGTTAGAATTGGTGCACCGCTAGGTTAAATTTAATATATTTTTGAGCTAGTGGTGCAACTAATGAAGTGAAATTTGTCAATGTGGGTAGAAGCCCATTGTGCCCTGGTTTTAGGGTGTTCTAAAGGACGCACCGCTTTATTTATAATAATTCATCATGGTGCAATTGAGTGAATGGCACCTGTGCATACATTTATGTGGCACATTAGAGGCAATGTTCATTGTTTATTAAACACAATATGCCTCGCTTCGAGACGAGTCGAACCATTCAAGTGCACCACACGAAATTGAAAAAAATCACAAATTTCAAACTAAATTGTAATTTTGAATGGATGAAAATGAAAATAGGAAGGTAATAAATAATTTTCCTGGTCTCTTATGTTTTGAGGAGGCATGGTTGCACCATTGAGATGAAATGAAAATTTGTGGTAATTTCCAAAATTTGGAAATATGTGGAATACACCAATGGAGCTATTCAAGTCGGTGTAGAGCACCGGAAACATGGCATCTTAGGAAGAAAGGTGAGCATTGGTGCTTGATTGAGAGTTTGGAAGCATGGGATGCATTATAACAATGAAAATCGGTTTGTTATTTTTTTCTAAATTTACCCTACTTTGGTGCACTTTTGGACATTTAGGCACACCAAGGTGTAATATTCAATGAAATTGGTGTGATTTATTCGGTGCATATAATTTTATTATAAAGTATGGCGGTATGTTTAAACATTGAATCTACGGGGCGTTATGTTTTAGGTATGACCTGGTGCGATTGATTAAACTTGGTGCACCACTAGGTTAAATTTTATATATCATTGAGCTAGAAGTGTGGTCAATGAAGTTTAATGTGTTGATGCAGGTATAAGCCCATTTTGCTCCAGTGTCGAGGCATTTCAAAGGATGCACCGCTTTGTTTTTTTTGTTATTTAATGTGATGCGCTAGAATTAATTACACCAGTGTGTACATATATGGATGTATTGGTGGTATTTCTCACTGTGTATCTAAAACAATATGCAATGCTTTGGGGTGAGACGAACCATTAAGGTGCACCACGCGAAATTGAAAAAAATGTCAAATTTCAAGCTAAATTGTAATTTTTATTAGATGAAAATGCAAATAGGAAGGTAATAAATAATTTAACTACTATGTTTTTTCCCGAGGAGGCATGGTTTCACCATTGAGAAGAAATGGAAATTTGTCGTAATTTCCAAAATTTGGAAATGTGTGAAATCCAATAATGGATCTATCCAAGTCGGTGGAGAGCACTGGAAATGGGGTGTCTTAGTAAAAAAGGTGACCATCGATGCTTGATTGAGAGTTTGAAAGCACGTGATGCACTATAACAATGAAAATTAGTTTGGTAACCTTTTTTTATTTACTCTGCCATGATGTTCCTTTAGATAGTTAGGCACACCGATGTGTGTTGTTCAATGGCATCGGGTGATTTATTTGGTGAATGAAATTTTATTATAAAGTATGGTGGTGCTACTCAAACATGGACACATCAAGGTGTTATTGTTCATGAACACTCCAATGTGTTGATTCCTTAAAGGCGCACTGATAAAACAACCTTCGCAAAAACCTTCGACGACCTGCCTTCGCTATGAATAGTGATGGGGTGTTTGAACATTTAAGTATTGGTGTAATAGTTTTTAGATGCACACCGGTGTGTATGTGCCATAAATGTGTACCAAAAAAAAACCTCTGCAAAAACCTTCGACCTCCCGCCTCTGCTAACAGCCTCTGCTATAAACAACTAAGGGAAGAATTTTTTGTGGAGGTTCTGTAAAAACCTCTGCAAGAAGGTTTTATACATACATACATACATATATATTAAAGCAGATAAAATAAAATAAAACAAGGGTCATAGGACATGAAAGTTAATGTGCAAGGTAACGTTAAGGATGATATGGAAGGTGCAAGTGATGACACATAGGCTCCAGGTGGACACCATTGTTACATAAGAATAAGTCATATGGAGGTGAAATTTTAGGTGGAATTTTGTAGTGACGAGGTCTATGAAAATGTCATTGAGGGTAAAATTACAAATTCAACCTCGAAATCCCCAAAAATGGAAAATATTTTTTTTCATAGTACAATCCCATATTGCCATTGGAAACTCGGTTGATTATAAAATTTTTGATAGTAAAGAATATGCATGGGCATGAGGAAACCTAAAAGATCATCTGGATATATTTCAAAGGGTCTAGAGTGGAATTGGAAAAATAGGGAAAAAACCTCTATTCTAAGACATTTTTGGTAGTTTTGGAAACTATAAATGGAGGAAAAGTGAGCCAAGATGACAAATCCGAAAAACTTTCCTAGTCAACATTTTATATCCTCACTAATTTGGACATCTTTGTCCTTGTAAAAATTTTGTGAATATTTATAGTTTTATAAATAGCGATTTTTGTAGACTTTAACCTTGTACAATATTTTACTGCAAACTAATTTTCAATAAAAGAATAGAGAATATACAATGGAAAATACACACATTACACAGAGATTTCTTCCCCTAGAAACCCAAACCGAGAAAACCAGCACATTCTATATTCCTTCATTGTGATACATTGTTTACAATACAATATACATATAGGAGCCAGTGGCATCCAAAACCCTAACCCAATGACCTAGATTAGTCAACAACTCTAAATCCTTAACTGGAAATAGAAAACCATTGGAAAAAACCATGAGCCAAAAAATCGCCCGACAATGGACACAAAAATCGAGGTGACACGAAAAATGAGGCAAAAATGCAACATGCTTCCCGAGGAAAAAAATGCAACACTAGGTCTAGTCATGCAAAGAATATAACACATACCCAATAATCTCCCACTTGTTGTTTTCTTTGCATACAAGGGGCTACAGGGTTACATAGTCAACAATCCAGGGCAACAATTCCCATGGATCCTCTACACCAAGAGAAATTCATATTTTGTTAATGAATCTGCAGCATTATTCAAAGTGTCCACCTTCATTAGCAACACTTTCTTTTCTTCAACCATGTCTCTCACAAAGTGATATTGAATATTAATATGCTTTTTCTTTGAATGATAAGTCAAGTTCTTCTCCAGAAAAATTGCACTCTGACTATCACAATCTAACCTTACATCTTGTTGTACCAACCCAATACCTGAACACAATCTTTGTAACCATACTGCTTCCTCCTTACTTGCATGAGTGGCTACCATATATTCAGCTTTTGTAGTTGAAAATTCCACTACAGCTTGCTTTTTTTCTCATCCAAATGATTGCTCCTCCAAACAGGTTAAACACATACCCACTTGTAGATCTCCTATGATCCATATCTCCAGCCCAGTCTACATCCACAAAGCCATGTATGTCCAACACTCTATCCAATCCTGGTCTTCCTTGGTAGCACAATCCATAGCTAGTAGTGCCATGCAAATACCTGAAAACCCTTTTTACAGTTGTCCAATGCTCCTTCCCTGGTTTTGACATATACCTGCTCAAAAATCCCACTGCATGTGCAATGTCCGGTCTAGTACAGACCATTGCATACATCAAATTTCCAACTGTACTCTCATATGGAACATGAGACATGTCCTCCTCCTCTTCCTGTGTCTTGGGACACTAATCCACAGATAAATTTACACCAACATGAAGAGGTACCTTGACCAATTTATATTCATACATATTAAACCTCTACAATAGTGTCTCGAAATATTTTCTCTGATTTAACCAGAGTTTCCTCTTTTCTGATCTCTTTTAATTTCCATGCCCAAAATGAAATTTGCAGCACCAAGATCCTTCATGTCAAATTTAGAGGACAACTTATTTTTAACATCCTGGATAATCTCCTTGTTGTTTCCTATCAGCAACATGTCATCCACATACAAGACCAAATAAATCAAATGATCACCAATTAATTTAAAATACACGCAGTGGTCCTCTTTTCTTCTTGTGAAGCCAAGTCCCAGCATATAAGTATCAAATTTTTGATACCACTTCCTTGGTGATTGTTTTAAACCATACAAGGATGTTTTCAACTTGCATACCAACTCCTTTTCTCCCTTCACAGTAAATCCTTATGGCTTCTTCATATAGATTTCTTCTTCCAGATCCCCATGTAGGAATGTTGTCTTCACATCCATCTATTCTACTTCAAAATCAAATGCAACAGCAACAGATAACAAAAATATTATAGAAGTTAACTTGGCAACAAGAGAAAATATCTCACCAAAATCAATTCCCTCAACGTGGGAATAACCCTTCACTACTAATTGAGCTTTGTATTTCTCCACTTTTCCTTATGCATTCAGCTTCTTTTTAAATACCCATTTGTTGTCGATGGGATTTCTTCCAGTTGACAACTCCACTAGATCCCAATCCTCATTCTTATCCAAGGATGTTATTTCTTCAGCCATGGCCTTTTCCTAGAGTTTTCCATCCTCTGAATCCACTCCCTCCTTGACACTTCTAGGATCATCATCAATAATAGACAAAGCAAAATTTGAACGGAAATAAAATGGATTATACCTTTCTGGTAGCCTTCTTTCTCGAACCGATCTTCTCAATACTGGAGTAGGAGGATATTCTTCTTCTTATTCATGTTCTTCTGTGGAGTCTGATTCATCATCCTTTAAATCAAACTCAATTTTATTTGGTTCTTCCTTACTTGGTAGGACTTCCTATTTAAAAAAATCCTTCATTTCTCTAAATACCACATCTCGACTATACACAACCTTCTTAGTTTCTAGGTTCCAAAGCTTATAACCTTTGATACCATCTTTATACCCAATAAAGATACACTTTTCTGCATGAGTATGTTTATATTCTAAAGGATACCATTTTATCTTTTATAAACACACTCATGAGTATCCTTTAGTTTATCTTTTAATTTCCTCTTTTCTGATATCATGTTTTCCTTTAGAATATAAACATAGGCCTCACAACCAAATACCTTGAGATATGTGAGAGAAGGTTTCTTACAAATCCATACCTCTTGTGGAGTCTTGTCATCTAGTGTTGATGAGGGTGATATGTTGACCAGGTAACATGCAGTACCTACTACCTCTTCCCATAATTATTGCCCTAACCCGGCACCACTGAGCATGCACCTTACTCTTTCCATCAGCGTCATGTTCATCCTTTCTACAACTCCATTATGTTAAGGTGTATATGGAGTAGTCTTATCCCTTTCTATTCTTCACTTCTTATACAATTCTTCAAATTCATTCCTGCAGAATTCTCTGCCAGTATCCGTCCTCACCGCCTTAATTATTTTCTCTATTTGATTCTCAACAAGAGCCTTAAACTCTTTAAACATGTCAAAGACTATGAAAGTTGTAAAATTCCTTATGCCCTCATTGCACTAGAGGGGAATCTTACCCAATTCTACTTCTCATATACATAATGTTCACAGAAATCAAAATATAGAGAGAAGTTATACATACCTTCAACCATACCTTTACGTGTAGTAGTTGAATACCCTTCTCTCTGATATGCCTAGATTTTAAATGCCACAACATAAATTTTCTCCAAATACTGTAGGAGTTCTTTCTTATTTAACTCCAATATCAGGAACAATGGAACTATTATACTCATCACCAATAGTGCTTCATTGGAGCTTATATAGAGTTCCAAACTGAACTCCTTTCAGCAACACCATTTCTCCTCAAACCATCCTCCAGGTTTCCTTTTCAAATATTTTTTTTACCCCTACATCGTCCATTTTCCCCAGTCTTTGATGCCACAACATAAAATTTTCTCCAGATATTGTAGGATTTATTTTTTCTTCAACTCCAATATCAGGAACAATGGAACTACTACACCCATCACCAATAGTACTTCCTTCGAGCTTATACAGATTTCCAAACTGAACTCCCTTCAGTAACACCATTGCTCCTCGAACCATCATGTAGATTTACTTTTCAAATATTGTTTTTACCCCTGCATCGTCCATTTTTCTTACAAAAATCAAATTTTTGGCCAAACCTGGGATGTGCAGAACACCAGGTAGTTTTATAATCCTTCCATCTATGAGCCCCAACTTCACTTTTCCTCGTCCTATGATTCTGGTTGTCAATTCATCACCTAGGAAAACATTACCTCCATCATACCTTTCATATTCGCAGAACCACTCCCTGTGGGGATTCATATGAAAGGATGCACTTGAGTCAGCCAACCATGCCTCATGATCTACATGTGTGCTTGAAGAATCCAAGTACACATCCACTCCTTCTTCCTTGGAGGTCTTTTCTTCTACAGAAGGAGCTTCTTCAGATCCATTCTTTTTCTCAACTTTAGATCTACAGTGCTTCTTGTAGTTCCCTTCTTTTCCACATCTCCAACATACCTTTACAAAATTTCTAGGAGACTTAGATCTACCCTTAGACATAGATCTCCCACTAGAGGACTTAGATCTATTTCTTCCCTCAGAGTGTTCTCTTGCAAATAATGTATCTATGATATGTCCTTCCATGTTCTTTTGTCTCATCTCCTTCAACAACAAGGATGACACAACTTCATCAAACTTCAAGGAAGTTGTATTACTACATATGGCCACAACTAGATTATCCAATGAGTCTGGTAAAGAGAAAAACAAACCGATACACTTATATTCATCTGAAATTTTAATCTCAACAGATACTAACTGACTTACCACAATATTGAAGGCATTCAAATGCTCTGCCACCGAGTCTTCGTCTCTCATCCTCAGGTTATACATCTTCTCTCTCATGAATAGTTTATTTACTAGGGACTTAGACGGATACAACTTCCCCAACTTATCCCATAAATCCTTGGTTGTAGATTCCTCTTACACATTCAGTAATATTGAACCTGAGAGACACAATCAGATTGTGCTCTTCACCTTATGATCCAACTTTTTCTAGTCATCTGTTGAAGTTCTTGTAGGTGCAGTACTTGGTTCCACTGCAATCCATTGATCTTTGTCCACCAACAGATCTTCCATCTTGAGATTCCACAGCTCAAAACTTTGCCCATTAAACTTCTTGATCTCCATTTTCGAAATACTCGTCATTTCTCTTCATCTGAAGAATCAATACCGCAGATCTCCCACTGTAACAAGATTTATCACAGTCCCAAGCCAAACCCTTGACCATAAGGGTGTCCCCCTGAAGCCAATAATTACTCTAATACCAAATGTAGATTTTAACCTTGTACAATATTTTACTGCAAACATATTTTCAATAAAAGAATAGAAAATATACAATGGAAAATACACACATTACACAGACATTTTTCTGCTAGAAACCCAAACCGAGAAAACCAACATATTCTATATGCATTCATTGTGATACATTGTTTAGAATACAATATACATATAGGAGATAAGTGCATCCAAAACCCTAACCCAATGACCTGGATTAGTCAACAACCCTAATTCCTTAACCAAAAATAGAAAACCATTAGCAAAAACCATGTGCCAAAAATGGCCCAACAATGGACACGAAAATCGAGGTGACACGAAAAACGAGGCAAAAATGTGACACGCTTTCCGAGGAAAAAACGTGACACGCAAGGGGGATATTTCCCCCCTCAAACCCCCTGAAACAACGTAGCAGACACTAGGTCTAGTCGTGCAAAGAATATAACACATACCCAACAATTTTTACTAGATTTTTTAACTTTAGATAAAGCACAAAAAATAGAATGTTGACATTTCCAGGTTGATGCAGAAAATCATTAGACTATCAAGTCACTAAGATAAATGTTGTTAAGTGTTCCTATTTATAATTACTATCAGTGCTTGATATAATTTGGTTTCTAGTTCTTGCTAGAATTTCCTATATACATGGAAGAAGTTGGTATCTGACCTCGATTTCACTAATAAAAGGTGCATAAATTAAGTGGAAATGGTAACTTCTTGGAGTTGTAAATTTTTTTCCAACCTCAAAATTGAGCATGATTATAGTCATTAGAAATATGTTCCATAGGAGATTAGGCCCGAAGATTTATATTCTTGAGAAGTACTTTTTATTTTTCTAGAGTTTGGGAAGAAAATAGCTTGTAGCCTTGATTTGACAAAAAATGTCAATATGAATAGTTTCCATAGTACATATTAAAAAAAATTCACTACAATTTTTGGGGAGAAAATGTATCTAACAGATGTAATTCTATGAACACTTTTGTAGATACAATTTTCTATCACATGCAATTAGAGGCCAAAATTCAATATTAAGTTTGGAAGAAGGAATATGATGGTTGGAAAAAGATCCTTTTGAGCATGGGGAAGAAATTAGTGTATTGAATGTTAGTGTGGGAAATGAAGAGAGATAATATAATGGACATAGGAAAATAAATTAGCCTCTATATATGGTGTAAATCATTAGGAGTTAGAAGGTTGAAGTTCAAATTTTTGAGATGACAATGAAAGGATGTTGAGATCCCACGAAAGGAGAAATCATATAAATACTCAAATGATGTAAATCTTAAAAACAATTTAAAATATAGTTGTAGCATGGATTTATATTAAAGGATGTGGAAAAACACAGAGGCCACTCAAAGAGAGAGTCTCGTGGAAGACCCTGGGGGTTAAGAAGAGCCTTGAGAAATTAGAGATACCATCATTCTCCATCCCATTCCTCCATCAAGAATTTATATAATTCTTAGGATCCTTTAAGCAACCCGGATATGTCAGAAATTAGATAGCAAAGAAGAAAGTATGAGAAAGACACATTGCAAGTAGAGCTTCAAAATATTAAGTCACCTACCTTTGACATTGAGAACAAAATGGGGAAATATGTTGAATATTGGTTGTCAGGGCTGATGAAGTATTTCCAATTACGTAACTACTTAGTGAATTTGGATGATGAAATTTCTATATACAATCTAAAAGGAAAGGCTTCAATTTGGAGGGACCAACTAAGGAAAGTAAACATAATCATTGAAAGAAAGATTTCTTGGAAATAGTTCTAGAAATATTTCCAAGGAAATATATTTATGAGCATTATTATGTCAATAAAATAAAAGACTTCTATTGCAATATACCTTCATCACTAACATCAGTCTAAAATTTCATTGATGGTAGTGGTATGTAAATAAAATTTCAAAAATATTGCATCATTTCAAAAATAAATCTGTCTTCTTAATTACTATGATAGTGTTTGGCATTACACTAAAAAACATAAGTCAATATTTCAATCCTTAAATGGAAAGTATAGATTAGAATTTCTCTAGACAACAAAATCATCTTTCAAGCCATCCACTCAATTAGGAACTATTGATTAACAATGTGCCCCATAACACATTTCCATGATGATGGGAATAAAAAATAAATGGCATAACCAAATAACCATAAACATAAGAAATATTCCACATATTAACTTTGTCTCATAAGTTTATCAAATATCTCAACTCAAAAATCACTTAGAGTCTCCCAGATGGAGGTCTTATAAACATAAGAAATATTCCACATATTAACTTTGTCTCATAAGTTTATCAAATATCTCAGCTCAACAATCACTTAGAGTCTCCCAGATGGAGGTCTTATTCAGTTTCAAGGAGGACAATATTTGGGGTTCGAATTTAAGTTCCTCATAAAATAATTCCAAACATGTAAAACCTTATTGATTTATTATAAGTGTGATTCCATAATCACCAAGGTCATTATAAACTTAAAAAAATGATTCATTATTCTACATGATTTTTTCCTCAACATTCACATATGCATGGTTATATAAAATGTCACAAAACCTTATAGAATAAGAAACACTGTAATTGAGACCAAAACATGATATAAACCATCACATAAAAAAAAGGTAAATAGCTCACAACAATCTTTATGATCATTCATAATGGCTACATATCAATCTATGCACAACAATCATATGTCTTTAAGGGTATGGGGAAATGACTACCTCCTTCTTTTAATAAGCCAATGTAAGTAAAACAGAGAGGAAAAAATAATTACAAACACTCATTAGATATCATCACACACATTAATATATAATATTTTTCATTCCACACAATTAATACCCACTTAGGCCATCGATCCAACTCTTAAAACCCTCAAATGCATTTAATTAATACCCACTTAGGCCATCGATCCAACTCTTGAAACCCTCAAATTCATTAAGTGCGGGCCAAATAAACTACTTCTAGACTCTTTGGAAAGGAATACGAATAAAAATATCAAGTATAAGGGTGTACCCATGGGTTTCTCATGGAAAAATATCAAATAACTTTCTATTATCCTCCATAAAAATAATGTGCTTTCTTAAAAATGCACTGAAAACAGAATTTTGGTTTGTGAAAGCTGCAAGAGGTCTTCCAAGGAAAACCACTATATGAGGGATGTTCAAGGAAAGGATGATACATCAAATAATTCTTTCAAATTATTTAATGGAGTGCATGCCAAAAATTATAATCACAAACACTGAATAATATATAGGAAGATGATGTGCCAGGAAAAAGGGTATAGATTTCCAATCTTTTTAAAAGAGAAATTATTAACAACTCATTAGAGAATTTCTTAGGGGACCATAACTCCCAATTATCATTCTTAAATCGTTAGATGAACCATTCCTCCACACGGTACCTTTGTCAAACAGTTAGCATGTATGAATTTATCAATGCATTTCCACACATATTTTGCAAACTAATTGATTACAAACAACGACTATTTCACTCATCGTGCCTATAGGATTTACTTAGAAATTTAGCATGATAAATAATGGAATTATATTCTCCACAATAAAAGAATGATTTCATAACAAAGGAGGAGAATAAAACAATTTATCTTTTTTAAATGATGAGTTCAAAAGGCAATTGACTGGGTGTGAATGATTTTCCTCTCAAACATAGGAAAATACTTATAAATTCCACCACTTGTTGGGATATAAGACCACCAAGGTGAAAAAAATAAAATAAAAGCTCCCAAGTTACTCTTTCCATTACCAAAATATTATGAGATCATTTAAGAAATCCAATATTGAGTTTTTAATTCAATCTTTCAAATAAGCCATATTTGGAAATTGCTTTACTACTCCATACACATGAAGACACTCCCTTCTTTGCTCTCTAGTCTCTCAAGAATACTCTTCCTCTCTATTATCTTCAGTGTGTGTAGCAAGAGTCTAAATCAATGTCTACTTTTATATTTAATTTCCAACAGTATGTTTCTTCTTGGATAGTATATTTTTTATTCTTGGACAACCCAAAATAGTCAACACTATACAAGGATTTAAGAAGAGGTACCCTTATTCATTCTTGGTGCCTATTGTCACACCGCAGTCCCTCTTCCATATCTCCATGTATCATACAATAGTTGGGTTTTTTTCATCATGAAAACTCTTCTCTTCTCTCCAAGGACTCTCTTTTTTTCAAGATACTCTCTCTTAATTAAAACTCCCTCCTTGTATGAATCAATGGGTGAGAGTGAGGAGCCTTGATTCCACTCCTTTATTGGTTCCCTAAAATTAGGATTTGGTTTTTTCAAAGTAGGAGGTACATATTTGAGTGGAGAAGATAATTATTTGAGGTAACAAATCCATTTAACTAGGATCCTAATTGTTTAGCATAAACATTAGGAAGAACTAGAAATAGTACAATCACATAGAAGAGGATATAGTGGGATATGGAAAGATCATGAGGTTGTTGGGTTTTTATATTATTTGTAGTGAAAGAACAGTCATCGAATTTCTAGTCGAGGTGGATCGACTGGGTGATAATTCGACCAATGAGATAAGTTGAGTCAATGGTTAAGTTAAGGTTGAAGTGATCGACCAAGATTATGAAGTCGAAGTGATTGATGAGAAGTCGAAGGTCAAATGACATGAGTTTGAAAAGAGGTCAAGTGGAAATTGATTGAAGACTAACTAGGAAGTTGATTGGTAAACCAACCGGTACTTGATTGTAACACAACCACGAGATTTGTGGGATTGCAACCAATTACCTGCGTGGATCTATAACCATTTTTGGGTGCCATGATATAAGGTCTTACATGTTGTAAATCCTATAAATAAGGTGTGTTGTAATATCATAGAAGCTAATATTTAGATGAGGTTGTCAGTCATGTAGATGTGGTATGATTTGGCTACAGGGTTGTTCTTGTGTAAAGAAAGAGAGTATGATGGTGATTTTGTCTTAAGTGTAGACCAAGGTTAGTCATGTAATTATTTATTCAATGAATGAATAAGACAAAAAGAGAGAAAGATGCTCAAGGAATGCTAGTTTTCCTGGTTGGGTTTCTAGGGTAAAATCTATGTGTATTGTGTGTTTGTCATTTATTTTATGCTTAAAATATGTCTTCACTTTCCTAGTTGGTTTAGAGTGAGGGTTAATTCCCAACAAGTAGTATCTGAGATATATTTGAGTTTCTTTGATAGAAGTCATATCCAAGCAAGGTTAAGAAGATATTGAATCTAAGCTAAACATAGGTCCAACAGGAGTTGTAAGACAAAGATGTTTAAAGTTGTTCTTGAAAGAATGGAAAGTAGTTCGAGGATAGATATCGAACAATTCAATGTCTATAATTCTAAGCTTTAGAAGCTTAAAATTGAAGATGTCCTTGTATATCGAGAACAATGGGAAATTGTAATCATGTGAACCATTCTTATGGGTATTTTGAGGGAAGAATGGGAGAAACTTGAAAGAATGGCAAGGAGTACGATTCGACTTTGTCTTTTAGGTTCGGTGTTGTTGAATGTCTCAAGCGAAGAATCCGACAAAAAAGTATGAGACAAGTTGGGAAGCTTGTACATGTTGAAATCCTTGGTAAATAATTTATTCCTTAGGAAGAAATTGTATCTTCTGAGGATTAGTGATGGGAGCTCAGTAACAAAGAACATGAATGCATTCAATATTGTGATAATCCAGTTATTGTTTGTGGATATTGAAATCACTTAGTAGAAATGCATTATCCTATTATGTTCTTTTCTAGACTCTTGGGATAACTTAGTTGTGGCTATAGGGAGTAATTAGACCACATTAACACTTGAATATGTGGTTGCATATCTATTGTCAGAATAAATGAGATAGAATAACATGGAAGGATCAATCAAAGATTCCTTGATTATGATAGGTTGATCGATCGACAAAGATAAGGGAAAATTCTTCGATAGAAATTCTAAGTCGAAGGGTAGATATAAATAATTGGTTCAATCGATGAGAATCTACTAGAAATTTGGTAAATATAGGAACTACAAAAGAGACTGCAAGTCAAAGGTGTATAATATCAGTCCTAGATTAGATGAGAAGTAATCGACTAAGAGAAAGATTACTCTGGATAAACAAGGGGATGTTTATCTGGTGTCGACCAATTCATAATTAGATCATGATCTTTGTTTCATAGACTAGTGCATCCTTTCACATGACACCCCATTGAGAATGGTTCTATGAGTATGAAAGTATGAAGGTGGAGATGTATTCTTGGGGGACGATTGGACAACCAAAATTATTAGATAAGGACGAGTCTGATTGATTCTGCAAGATGGAGGAGGACCCTTCTTGGTGTGCTAAATATTCCATGTTTGGAAAGAAATATGATATATGTCATAAATATGAGTGATGTATGTGTGCACGCTCTCTTTTAATAGAAGGATACGTGCAAAATGGTTAGGGGAGAAATGGTCTTAATGAAAGGAGTTTAGATTGGAACCATATACAAGTTGTTAGGGAATGTTGACTCAACTAGATGCAACAACATTGTTGTTCCTGAAGTCGACTCAACTTTGACTCAACTCGGGATGATTCAATACAAATCGACTTGAGTTTTCTTCATCAATTCAACTCGACCATGTTATGGCACCAGAGGATGGGACATATTGGAAAAAATTTACTTCGATCTATGCACAACAAAGGTATGGTTGAAGGTTTCCCTGATTGTAATTTGGAGTTTGATTTTTGTGAACATTGCATATATGGAAAAAAAAAAAAAAAAAAATAGGTTAGGTTTCCCTCTGGAGTGACAAGGGAAAGGGGGATTATGGAATTGATGCATAATGATATTTCTGGGCATGTATCGGTCCCTTCACTTGGTGCATCCATGTATTATGTTTCCTTCATAGACTATTTTTCCAGAAAGACATGGATATATTTCCTAAGGAAGAAATTAGAGGTTTTTGATAAATTCAAAGAGATTAAATCTCTTATGGAAAACTAGATAGACAAGAAGATCAAGGTGTTAATAACTGACAATGGAGGTGAATTATGTGGAAAGGATTTTGAGATATTCTGCAAGCAATGTAGCATAACACACCAAAATAACACACCATATACCCCACAACAAAATGGTGTTTTTGAAATAATGAATAGGACGTTGATGGATAAGGAAAGGAGCATGCAAAATGGTACTATGATCACGCAATAATTCTGAAAAGAGGTAGTCGACACAGAAAAATATTTGGTAAATAGGTATCACTCATCGGTGCTAGTTGACTTGACTCTACATGAGGTATGGTTTGGTAAGAATACTTCACTTTCACATCTCAAAGTATTTGACGGTGATGCAATTGTGCATGTTCCCAAGGAAAAGAGGAACAAGTTGGACAATAAGGCAGTGTTATGTTAGACGTCAAAACCTCCCTTTTTCTTGAAGTCTTGCTTGAAAATTCATTCCTTTTGAAGAAAATGGGACCCCTCTTCCTCACCTTGAAAATCCATCATGGTATTTAGTCCTAGTTAATCCCTCTCTGGTCAATTTTTTTAATTCTCCAAGCTTGGTTTGGGTGAATTTTTTTATATATACTTAGAATAATATTTGAAAATATTTGTTTGGTTGTCAGATGCGTTCTTTTTAACTTCTATGGTACATACTGGAGGATTTCCATATAATTCCTCCAATACATCAGAGGAATTTCCTTGAAGTCTACCGAAATGCTAATTTCAAAACCGCCAACTTAATGTTAACTTCTATGATTCAATCAAAGGAGTTCTTACAAACACCATCGGTTGAATCGGTGGAGTTCTTATGAAATCCACCGGTTGAACCGAAGGAGTTCCTTGAAACTCCTCTGGTGCTTTAAAGGACTGACATAATTCCTATCAACTCCTATGAAATACAAATCCGACACACTTCATGTCATAAACTCTAGTGCTTACTAGATACCTTCCCACTATCTCCTATGATGTACATGGAGCTCTTCCAAACATTACCTCCAATATGGACTTTAATTCCCTCGATGACATTGAACCGCACGCTCATACTATAAAATGAGATCTCCCCTCACCTTTTTGTGATCATTATCATTGTTTCTAAGAGTTCGAGGAGAGTGTTGAGAGATTGAGTGTCAAGTTACCATGCTTGCAAAATGTTTTCGCTCACCATCTCATCAATTTCCCACATGTCATCACATCCACTAGGTAAGCCCTTAAACTATTTACACTGATGTTATTTGTTAGGGTTCATATTTATTAATAGAGAACATGCAATATATCCATTGGTCCTTCGACCATAGCCTCTAATAGCCATTCTTAGACTATTATCCTTGGCATTGATGGCCCTTCCACCTTCACTCCATGGGAAATTGTTATGGCCCAATGGGGGCATATATATGGCTAAATGTATATGATATGACCCCAAGGGAGGGCATATATGGGCCTAAATGTACATGTAATGTGTAAGTACATATGTAATAGGGTTGGCCTAGTGATAAAGGGGCCTCATGTGCAAGTGTGAATAGCTATATATAAGAGATCATGTAATCATTATTGAGAAGGGAATTGTGAAGTATGAAAGGTATTTGGTTATTTGGAGGGGTTCCCCTAATTTTTAAGGATTAATTGTGTAACTTATCTATATTGGAGTTGTGCTCCACGTTGACATTTTGTACATGGTGTGTACTTCTTTTATTTTATGATATTTTGAGCATTTGGAACATAACATTTGGTATCAGAGCTCAAGGTCTTGGGGTTTCACTACTGCATCTGAGACACCTTGGCATTTTCGCTATAAAATAATTTCTACAATGTTTCAGAATGAACCCCTTGCGAACACCCTCCAAATAACCAAATACATTTCATACTTCACAATTCCCCTCTCAATAATGAATACATGATCTCTTATATATAGTTATTCACACTTGCACATGAGGCCCCTTTATCACTAGGCCGACCCTATTACATATGTATTTACACATTACATGTACATTTAGGCCCATGTATGCCCCCCCTTGGGATCATATCATATACATTTAGCCATATATATTCCCCCCTTGGGTCATAAAAGAAACCCCAACCATGGTGCTCTTAGGTCCTGACCATGTCTCAATCCTCATGCCCTAACCTGTATTCTTCCTCGAAGTTAGTCCAAACTTTGACCTTTCCTCATCCCTGGTTCTCAACCAAGATTCATGCACCTAACATCAACATAACCTCATTTTCAAAACCAAAACCAAGTGTCGAGCCCAAGAAGGATTAAACCCTCGACACCCTAACCAACGATCTCTCCTTGAGAATATGTACAAACCCCAACTTTCTTTGTTCCCAGTTCTTAAGTAGTCTTATCTGGATAAACCATAAATACCTAATGTTAGGCTTCGAAAGGCCATTTTCGAGATCCATTTCCATAGCGGTCGAATCATCAATCATAAATCACCAGAGCCGAATCAAAGCCTATCTCCCTTTACTCGACCTGAATCTATTCGAGACTTAGATAAAATTTTGGGTGCATTTTTATTTTTTGGAGAAGTTAATACAATCCCCTCCAGTCTTATCTAGAGTAATTTACATGATCCCCTATGGTATTCATCGGAGAACTTTACATGATCATCATTGATGTTCACCAAAGGAATTTACATGATCATTGTCGGTGTTCATTGGAATACTTAACACAATCGCCTTGGGTTTAACTATAGGACTTTGCATGAACCCCTACAATATTAACCTCTTCTGTGAGATTAACAAAAATACCTTTGGTATCATTCATAGGAGTTAACATGAAGTATTTTGATCCATACCAATAACCATGCCATAAATTGTTTCAATTCCAACAACTAACTTTAGATGAAGTGCTCCAATGTGACTGACAAACTTTTTAAGACTTGCTTCGGTCATAACCTTGCATTCTGGTAGAGTTCCTATGAAATGTTCTGGTACATATCGGAGTGATTCCCATGAAGTTCTCTAACCTAAAATAATTCCCCATCAACCATGATATCATTAACTTCACTAACCTTCTTGGATTATTCCCCTTAAATCTCCTTAATGTCTCTGATAATCCTGTAATCCTCGGATGATGATCTCCCACCCAACATTGACACAAGTGATTTTTAAGGTACCTAACACAGAGGTTTACATAGGCATATTTATTTTCAATATTCATTCACTACTAAAATGCTTATATGTTTATAGGTATTGATCTAATCATGCTTATTTTCTCTCCTAGTTTTTTTTTTGGACTAATTATGACTATGTGTTTCAGGTTCAGAAATGTCTCCACGAAAGAAGACCACAAGCAAGGAACCTACCATAGAGGATTTTGGAAACAGAAGTAGGCATGAGGAATATCTTGATTTCTAGGAGTAGTGTACGATGACACATCATGACTCCTGGAGAAAAGAGGATACTCACTCAAATGGGGGGAAGTATTCCAAATGTTCAAAAGACAGATGTTCCTAGTAGAAGTTGGCAACCAAGACGAGCTCCAAATTTTTAAGAATATTTGAAGATCAGGAATACACAGGGTGGTAAATCATGTTGTATTGATCCCTTGCATGGATGCAATTGCTTGGATCATCAATCATGTAGACTTGGAAAACATATATATACTCAATTCCAGGGGAGAACCCATAACATCGTTTTTGGAATTTGACCTAGCAAAGCACTATCACTTGGAAAAGGGAACCTGAAAGTTAGAAGGGGAACTCCTCAACGGTTTCAATCTCAAAGAAAATGCCATGTTCAATATTTGGTACAAGCCATGCAAATACTTCAAGCATAGGTTATCTGACAAGTAACCCACCATGACATCGAGAATGCCCTATCAATATATGGTGGCGATGCTCTGCAGGATGTACAGGGAGCGAGATGCATCTGCATTTACATTGTCCTTAATTCCATTGTTACACTACTACATATATTAAGGGTCAACATTCAACTAGGTTGAGATGCTATCAACAAATTTGATAGAATCTATCACAGATGTGAAGAATATAGATCTCGGTACTTTTTTAAATTTTCACATGTTATTGTACCTGTTGGATATTATGCACATGGCGCATTAATATCCTAATATGGGTTGGTCATGGAAACTGACAGACCTGACCATACACATTTATTGTAAGGTTCTTTGGGAGCACAAGTACAGGTCGGAATATCACAATATATGTGATCACTTCCTCACTCCTTTGTATGAATTCATTTTTTTCATGCCAACCCCATGCATGATGGATAAAGTATTATCAATAATCAAAAATATTGAGGATCGGTACCTAATGGAACATCAAAATTACGTCAGGATATATGGGGCCAGCAAGGCTCCCCCTCTACTGCAAATATTTTTCCCAGACAAACTAGTGCTTCAAGAGGTTTCCTACCAAACAATGATCCACATAGTTGAGGAAACTCTCTATGAGGAAAAGAAGGTTATCTGGCCTCCACTTCCTTTATGGATTGGTTCATACTCATTTTCAACCACAAAATATGCTTAGGATGAAGTGGATATGTTACTATCGTACCTCTTAATGGAAAGAGAGATTCAGAAGGCATGATCCCAAGAAGGTTTTTAAATATTATTACAGCCAACTCAAATTCCCATGGGAATACATGTCATTCGATTGGAAGGAAGAAGTGCATTGTGGGGCACGAACCTATGATGAATTCATTTTTAGGTGTCGAGGTAGACCTATGGGAAGGTTTGTCAATCAAGAGAAGGCCTATGCAAAAGAACAGAAGAGGCCTGTGAAGAAGAACAGAAGAGGGAAGAAGAAAAGTCAACAACAAAGGAATCTACCACAACAACCTCCACGCATTATGGGTCAATCAAAGAAGAAGAAGCAATGGTAGATATGAAGAGGATAAAGAAGGAAAAAGTTCAAAAAAAGAAGGAGGACGTGGAAAAAAAGAAGAGGAAAATTGATGAAGCTAAAGCTAAGGAAAAATATGATGTAGCAGCAGCAACTAAGGAAAAATCATAAGCAAAGGCAACTGCCAAGAAGAAAGTAGAAGTTGAAGTTGAATATAAAGTAGCAGTTGGAAGGGATACAACAAAAGTAGCAGCAACAACATAAGCGACACAGAGAACAACAAATAAATTTGCAGCCAAGGCAATAGAGGAGGAACAATAGAATAGAGATGAAGAGGAACATAACAACAATGCATCACCAACAGACACCGACATCACAGAAATATCAATGGGGAGGCTCCAACATTCATACTCAATTATGTGGGTTGGATTTGGGGATTCCCACCCCATACAAATTGAGCAAAGTGTTGAACTTAAAAAAGTTCATGTATGAAAAAACCACGGGCCATATTGTGCAAAAATAGGTCAGAAAGGTCTTGTTCATAGGTGGTAACCCATTATTCGTCGTCACAGAGACCCTAGTGACAGAAAATTTTAGCGATGATACAATTTTTGTAGCCTCTTCTAGCACTACCTTCACTATGGCATCATAACAGAACATTAAGAACTTGTATTGTCCAAACTAGTAGAAGGATGCTAGGATCAAGTAATTAGAAGAACAAATTTGGTAAGTAAGGATGCATGAGGGTAGCCTCAAATAATTCAAGGGATGAGCAAAACAAGTTAGGACATCATTAGAGGAAACCATCACGGACATGTATGCTCACTTGCACCTCTTTCAGCAAATGACCGCCAACACAATAGAATAACACATCCAAGTGATAGACAAGAACACCCAACTCAACACCATCTGTGAATTTTTAGATGATATCGATAGGTGGATCGCAGAAAACCCAGATGCTTTGGCAGAGCTTCCATGCCCTTCAGTGGTTGTAAGAAGGATTGATTACACTTCATTGGATCAATGCCAGCAAGCTAGGAAAAGAGAAGAAAAGGAGACGATCAATTCTCTATAAATCTACACGCAACTTCACAAAGAGTCCCAAGTATTGATACATAAGTGTCACCTTCCCCCCCTTGAAGATATCGGGAAAACCCTCACCATGGATCATCTCCTTGATAAAATTGAGCAAAGTATGAGCCACCAATAGGGAATAACCAAATCAGCGACGAAGGTGACCATGGAACTAATGAAGCAGTGCCTCATATAGCCCACCAAGGTACACACCATGATTCAAGAATTCATGTCCACGTTGGAAAAGTACATGAAGACCCTCACTAACAACACAACCATAAATGAAGTTGCTTTCAAGGAGATTTCATACCTTAGGGTCATATCTCTCTATGACTAGTTAGATATTTGGCCAACTGACATCAGAGAAAAGAGTCCATAAATAATACAAATAGAAAATTTGAATTTGATGACAATTGTATGTTGTTTCATCTTTTTCCTAACTACACTAAGTTTCATCCCCATTCTCACACATGTTAATAGTTAGTGGGGGGAAGTTGAATAGTTTTGTAATTGCTTCTTGAGGAATGCAAGAAAATATTTTTAGGATTTAGTAATATTTGTGTAAATAAAAGAAGAAGCCCATTTTGTAGAGGCTCTTAAAGCATTATATACACTTAAGAAACTATTTTCAGAGAAAATACCATGTTAACTAATATTGAGAATCCTTCAGGGCTAGTTTTGATAGAGAGAAGAAATTATGTACATTATTGTTTGTTGTAAATTGTTTTCAGCAAATTGTCTATTGTTTACATGGGTTGTAAGAACATGTTGTTTCTTGTAGACTTTTATTAAGCAATATTTATTTTTTATTACAACTTTGTTATTCTCTATTATGTGTATGTCCTGAGAATGTGAGTTGTTAATGTATGTGATAATATTATCTAGACTATTTTGGTTATGTATTTTTGTGCATATGTTGTCTAACTTTATTTCTTCATAACAACTTTATGAGTAAAGTTATTTGTAGAGTTGGCTTCATTTCAGCTACTCATTCGGTTACAATAGTTTTCTTCTATCTAGGATAGCATACAGTAGATTAGATTTCATTTATGCATTTAGATAGTCTTCATCTACATCTTCATTTGCAAACCATCCAACCATCCCCCACCAACTAGTAATGGCATCCAAGCCAAAATATGGATGGGTCTCCTAAACCAAATAATGCATAGTCTAATTTGGACCATGTACCGAGGAGTACCCCTTGTTGTTGAAGGGAATTTTCTCCTCGCCAATAGGATTTCAAGTGTATTTTCATCGAATACAAAGATAGAATGAAAGGATATAATCTATGGGATCCACTGTTAAGGAAAAAATGTATAGCTTAGATGTGGTATTCAGGGAAGTTAGAGGAACTTCCAAGTCTGAATGGGTTCAAACAGACTTCGGTGATATTTTTTCCCCTGTTGCAAAATTAACTTCCATTAGAGTACTAATGTCTCTGGCTATGACATTTGATCTTGATATAGAGAAAATGGATGTGAAGGAAATGTTTCGACATGGGGACCTAGAAGAAGAAATCTACAGGAAACAATCTGAAGGATTTGAAGTAAAGGGAAATAAATATCTGGTGTGCAGATTGAAAAGATCCCTTTATGGTATAAATAAATCACTAAGGATTTGGTACCAAAATTTTGACACATACATACTTAGTTTGGGATCTGTGAGAAGCAAGGTTGATCACTATGTATATTCCAAGGAAGAAGGGATTTTTTTCATATATGTAGCATTGT
This sequence comes from Picea engelmannii, assembly GCA_009831015.1. Classification (NCBI taxonomy): domain Eukaryota; kingdom Viridiplantae; phylum Streptophyta; class Pinopsida; order Pinales; family Pinaceae; genus Picea; species Picea engelmannii. The sequence goes on along the minus strand of WSFP011265103.1, from coordinate 21,696 downwards.
ATTTCGATGACATGTTGTTAGTCGAAAACAACATGGACATCATAAAGGAGGCGAAGAAGCAGTTGTCCTCCAAGTTTGACATGAAGGATCTCAATGCAATGAAATTCATTCTAGGAATGGAGATCAAGAGATATTGGGTGGTTAGAAATCTTTGGTTAAATCAAAAAGTATATTGAAATAGTCTTGAAGTGTTTCAACATGTAGGATCCCGGACCAATTAAGGTGCCAATTCATGTAAGAGAAAGACTAACTTCTAAATAGTGTCCAAATACATAGGAATAAATAGAGGACATGTCATGTATTCCCTATGCAAGTGTCATTGGTAGTCCGATGTATGCAATGGTCTACACTTGACTAGATATTTATCTTGCAGTGGGAGTATTGACCATATACATGTCAACACCTGGGAAAGAGCACTAGAATGTTTTCAAGAGAGTGTTTAGGTATTTGTGTGGCACAAAATATTATGCTATATGCTACCGAAGGAAACCTAAATTTGGTAGGGAAGTAAATGTACATGGATTTTTCAATGCCGACTGGGCTGGAGATATGGATCGACAAAGGTCGACCAATGGATATGTGTTCAATATGTTCAGTGGAGAAATAAATAAGATGAATAAGCGACATGCAATTGTATCCTTTTCGAAAATAAAATTTGAATACATGGCAGCCACTCATGAAAGCAAAGAATTCGTATGGTTTCTCCGACTTTGTTTAGAGATTAGGTTTGAGATAAGAGCTATGAAGATAAATTGTGTCATTAAAAGTGTTATATTATTGGCAAAGAACCCAACTTACCATTCCAGGATGAAGCATATTGATGTACAATACTATCTTGTGAGAGACATGGTGGAAAGTAACAAGGTGTTACTAGAGAAAGTAGACAAGTTGGAAAACGTAGCAGACACTTTGACCAAGTCTGTGAGTGCTATGAAGTTCTCTTGGTGTAAAGAGGAAATAGGAATTTATGCTCTCGGTCTGTGAATAGAAATTCAAGTTATCATGTATTAGCAAATAAGACAAAAAGTGGGAGAATGTTGGGTTGTTATATTCTTTGCAATGAAATAACAATCATCCAAATGTCTAGTTGAGGTGGATCGATTAGGTGATAAGTTGACCAATGAGTCAAGTCGAGTCAATGATTAAGTTGAGGTAAAAGTGATCAATTGGGAAGTTGTATTCAAAGTGATCGATGGGAAGTCGAAGTGATCGATTAGAATTCGAAGTGATCGATGGGAATTTGAAGTCATCGATGGGAAGTTTAAGGTAAACCAATAAGAGGTCGAGTGAAAATTGATTGAATACCGACTGGAGATTGATTGAAAATTCAATTGGTAAACTAATTGGTAGTCGACTGTAATGGAATCTTGAGATTTGTGAGATTGCAATCGATTATCTGCGTGGATATGTAACTTTTTTTGGGCGCCATTATTTAAGGGTTTTCATGTTGTAAATCCTATAAATAAGGCATTTTGTAATACTATAGAAGCTAATATTTAGAAGAGGTTGTTGGTCATGTAGATGAAAGAAGAATTGGCTACAAGGTTGTTGTTGTGTAAAGAAAGAGAGTGTGATGGAGATTGTGTCTTAGGTGAAGACCAAGGTTACTCATGTAACTCTTTATTCAATGAATGAATAAGACAACAAGAGAGCAAGACACTCAAGGAATGTTGGTTTTCCCAGTTGGGTTTCTAGGGTAAAATCTCTATGTGTTGTGTGTTTGTCATTAATTTCATTCTTAAAATCTGTCTTCTCTTTCCTATTTGGTTTAGTGTGAGGGTTAATTCCAAACTAAGACATCCGTAAATCCCCTTGGACTCCTTATCGTTCTCCTTTTGTGTACTCATATCCACTTAGATTCTTTCCCTCGGTTGGTCTTGGAACCTTTTATTAAATTCAAAATGATCATGTTTATATGTCTTTCAAAATAACCATGGAAATTCCACCTCATGGTGTGGAACAAAACATAAAATAATAATTACAATATATACATAATAAAGTTTGGGACTTCCAAAGGGTCACAACTAGGTTATTACATCTATAAACTCACATTGGGGAATATGATTATAGAGCATTAGGAGAAAAGGTTTGTAGATATATTCGGGTATGTTGGATATATTCAAGATGAGAAAATAAAGATACAACATTTCCTAAGTGGATTAGCTTCATTATGCAAGGATAGAATTCAATTTGATGAACCCAAGAATCTTGAAGAAACAATTTGGAAGGCCAAATACTTGTATGATCATAACAAAGTCAAAGGAATTTCTTAGAATTCTTGGAAGGATAAGAAGAAAGAAAATTAGGATCAAAGGAAAAAGGGTTTCAAACCTCCTTTATTTATAAGTAGTTCTAACACTTTTTAGCAGAATCAACCAACTCAAAGTGGATCAAATATGGATGAGTATTTGGGAAAAAGGGCAAGGCATGCAATTACATGTTGGGGATGTGAAGGAGAACACATGTATAAATATTTTCCATAGTTTGAATACATAATGAATACTATGCACAACATTCAAGAATATACTAGAGTGAACAGTGTGGCAAGAAACCTTCCTTGAATTTATGCATCCTTGCATCATTGTCAAGTAGATAATCAATAAAACTTGGCTTAGGTTGAATTTAAGATTGCCAAGAAACCTAATATTGCAATTTTAATTTATCTATAAGCAATTCATAGTTATATTGATCCTAATTTGGTTGAAAGATTTCATCCAAAGAAAAGTAAACATAATAAATCATGGTTGCTTTATTTGGCTACTGGAACAAAAATTAAAATCAATGAGATAGTAAAGGGTTATCCATTAGATATGAATGGAATCCATACTTTTGCAGATCTAAACATACTACCACTTAACTCTTATGATGTTGTCATTGGAATGGATTGCTTAGATTCACATCATGTTATTTTAGATTGTCATAACAAAATTCTTACTTTTCTTGATGAAGAATAAATTGAAAGGACGATGAAATATATTCCAAGTCCTATTTCTATAAGGAAAACTGTATCTTTGTAATTGAAGAAATGCTTCAGAAAAGGGTGTCAATTATATGCAATGCATGTGGAAGAGCTCACGTACAATACATTACATACAATTATTTAATTAAAATAATTAAAAGGGGATCTTCCAAGCAACGTCAAAATTACAGAAAAATACTCACCCCCAAACACCAGAAAGATGTCAGAATTAAAAACTCAAGTGGAAAAAATAGACCAGGAATATAAAAGAATTAGGAAATCACTTGAAAAGTCAATACAAAAAACTCATGAGGAGTTACTAGAAGAAATAAGGTTCAAAAATGAGGCACTCGAACAAGGGTTGACCCATAATATTAAAGAAAAAAATTCAACGAAAGTCCGAATCAAATTACGAAAAGGCATGGATAATCTAAAACAAGATCTTAAAGACAATATTTTTCAAGAACTTGGGGTTAACCTACAACAAGGTTTGGGAAACTTTAAACGAGAAATAAATGACGATTTGCAACAAAGTCTGGTTGTGATGACACAACATCGGGAAGAAAAACTTATTGAGATTTTAAATTTAATAAAAGGCCAAGGGCACCAACAAGCCACCCAACCACATCCAAGTGACTCAAGCACATCTAACACATCACCACCACCTCCCTATAATTCAAATTCCCAACCTATATCACAACATCAACCCTTAATATTTTATCCTCCCAAAGCCAAAATTGAACTATCAAAATACAATGGAGGTGATAACCAATGTGTGGCTTGGTTTAACAAAATTGAAGAATATTTCCATATATATAATATTACAACCGATGAAGAAAAGGTCAAATACGCATACATGTACCTCGAAGGCACTACATACAATTGGTATCTATGGTGGAAAGGAAGAATTCAGTCATATAATTGGAATTCTTTCAAAAGTGATTTTTTAAAAAGATTCCAAAGCATCTCGGAAAAAGAATTTTTTTCAAAACTCACAAGATTACAACAAAAAGGCAACATAGATGAATTTACGCATCAATGGGAAGCTCTCGCCACTCGAGTATTTGGACCATATAATGATCAATTAATCTAGTCTTACATAAGTGGCCTCAAACCACATATCCAAGACGAGTCAAGATTACATGAGGTTACTACAGTAGAAATAGCAATACGCAAGGCAAAAGCCGCAGAAGAAAAACTAGAAGGTCGGTCAAGATTCAGCAAAGTTTACTCAAGAATGAGTGTACCTCAGACCACAAGAAATGAAAAATACATACCACACAATCTACGTCAAGATAGAAGAATAATTTTAGAGTCCCAAAGGATAAAAGAAGAAAAATGTAAATGATGTGAAGAGAAATGGGACCCAAGACATAGGTTCCAAATCGAAGATAAATCAAAAAAATTGTACACTTGTGAAGCAGAAAAAGACGACAAATCAGAATTAGAAGAATCAATAAATGAAGAAATGGAAAATTTCCAAAATGACACTTCAAAGCTCATAGAAGACAACACACCAATAATATCACTTACAACCATCACAGGCATTACCCAACCACAAACTCTTAAATTAAAAGGACATATTAAAAATGACAATGTCACTGTACTAATTGAAACTGGAAGTACCCACATTTTCCTCGATATAAATATTGCAAGGAAACTCAAATTATTTGTATATCCAGTCCCAGACATGAAAGTAATGGTTGCAAATGGAAAAACAATTGGAAATGTCGTAAAATTCCATAAGGTGAAACTCCAAATCCAAGATTTCAAATTGGAAACAGAACTCTACATCGTCCCTCTGGGAGGATTAGATGTGGTTTTAGGAGTCCAATGGTTACAAACCTTGGGAACATACTCAATCAATCACCAGGAACATTTCATCCAATTCAAGTGGCAAGGGAAAAGTTATAAATTATATGGTTTTCAACCTCCACAAACGCAGGTTGTGTCGTCACAACAAATGGAAAAAATGATCCGAAAAGGAGAAACCGCATACTTCATTCAATGCCACAACATAGAAATACAATAATTAGAACAGGATGACTCCAAAACATCAGATGTCCAAGATCTAATTCAAAAACACAAGAAGTTATTTCAAGACCTTCTCATGGAGTTACTGCCTCAAAGAAGAATTGAACATATAATTGAAGTTAAACCAGGATCAAGCCCAATCAAGGTTAGACCATACAGATACCATCATCACCACAAAATAGAGATAGAAATATTAGTCCAAGACCTATTAAAATGTGGTGTCATCACAAAAATCAAAATTCCATATGCAGCTCCAGTAGTGATAATTTGAAAGAAAGATGGATCTTTCAGATTATTCATAGATTATCGAGGGATAAACAAAATAACAATTAAAAACAAATTTCCCATTCCATTTATTAACAAAATGTTGGATGAACTTCATGGAGGAAGATGTTTTTCAAAACTTGATTTAAGATCTGGGTACTATCGTATTAGAGTCAGACTAGAAGATGTAGCCAAGACTGCCTTCCAGACACACTAAGGAAACTACAAATTCAAGGTGATGCCTTTTGGGCTAACTAATGCCCCCGCCACCTTCCAAGCAACAATGAATGAATTATTTCACCCATGCTTATGGAAACATGTCTTAGTTTTCTTTGATGATATATTAGTGTACAGTAAAACATGGGAGGATCATATGAAGCATTTGGGACAAGTGTTATCTCTTCTGGAGGAAAATCAATTCTATGCCAAAATGTCAAAATGTACAATTGGCAAGGAGGAAGTAGAGTACCTTGGTCACATCATATCCAAAAAAGGAGTCAAGCTAGACCCCAAGAAAATTAGGGCAATCACAGAATGGCCTAAACCCAAAAACATATCCAAGTTAAGAGGATTTCTAGGATTGGCAGGACACTATTGAAGATTCATCAAGAATTATTCTCATTTAACCACCCCCCTAACAAATCTCCTTAAGAAAAACTCCTTCCAATGGAATTTGGAAGCACAAAAATATTTTGAAAACTTAAAAAAAAAAAATCCACAACCTCGGTATTAGAAACACGTGACTTCTCCAAACCTTTCATCATCGAGTGTGATGCGTCAGGTTTCAGAATTGGAGCAATATCGATGCAAGATGGGCACCCAATAGCTTTTGAAAGCGGGAAATTAAATAAAACAAAATGCTTACAATCCACTTACAACAAGGAAATGATTGCCATCATGCATGCATTAACAAAATGGCACCAATATCTATTGGGAAGTAATTTCTTGATACGCACAGATCATAACAATCTCTATCACTTGTTACAACAAAAAACATTGGCAACCGAACAACAAAGTGGATAGATAAAATTTCCACATTTGATATGAAAATTCTACATAAAAGAGGAAAACACAACATTGTGGTTGATGCCCTATCACAAAAAGATGAAGAAACACAAGTTTTTGCAATATCAATAGCCATTCCAGAATGGTTGGATGAAATTCGAACCGAGTATGCAAAAAACCCGGAGACTTGCTCTATAATCAACAATTTAAATTAATACCCTAAGTTCGAATGGAAGAACGACATGTTATGGTATAAATGGAGAATGTAATTAAATACCAAATCAATATTTAAAGCCAAGGCTCTTCAAGAATATCATGATTGCCCAGCTGCAGGTCATGTAGGATTTTTCAAAACATACTATAATGCACGAAGATCATTTTTTTGGAAAGGGATGAGTGCAGATATTTGAAAATATGTAGCAGAATGTAATCTTTGTCAAAGGAACAAGAATGAAAATGTGTCGACCCCTGGATTACTCCACCGGTTACACATTCCCAATAAAAAATGGGAAGAAATTTCAATGGATTTCATTGAAGGATTACCCATATCAGATGGAAAAGATAAAATATTAGTAGTAGTAGACAAACTAACCAAGTATGCACACTTTATTGGAGTAAGGAAAACAGATTCAGCAAAACAAATAGCTAAAATATTATGTAAGAATATTTACAAAATACATGGGTTCCCTAAGGTTATCGTCAATGATAGAGATGCCAAATTTAAAGGGAATTTTTGGAGAGAATTTTGCAAACTGATCGGAACCTCTCTCAATATGAGCTCAGCTTACCACCCTCAAGCAGATGGTCAAACAAAAGTTGTCAATAAATGTTTAGAAACCTATCTTCGTTGTTTTATCTCCGAAAAACAAAATAAATGGTTTCAATGGTTTCACCTTGTTGAGTGGTGGCATAATTCCACTTATCACACATTATCTAAAATGACACCATTCCAATCTCTTTATGGTTACGAACCTCCGTCATGGAAGAAGTTGACCACTAGCCACATAAAAGTTGCATCAGTATAAGACCATTTAGATGAAAGTCAGAAAATCCTTCAGTTACTCAAAGAAAACTTAACAGTTGCAAGGAATTGAATGAAGCAACAAGTTGACCAAAAACGAACAAAAAGAGAGTTTGAAGTAGGAGACTGGGTATTTGTGAGACTTCAACCTTACAAACAGTTATCCCTTAAACAGCATGGGAAGAATATATTGGCACCAAAATTTTATGTACCATATCAAATAAATAGAAAAATCAGTCACGTATCTTGCCAGTTGGATTTACCATATAAAAGTTGTATCCACAACGTTTTTCATGTATCATGTCTAAAGAGAGCCTTGCGGAAACAACAAAAGGCACAAACTATACTTCTTGTGTTGGATGAGGAAGGAAGAATCATTTTAGAGCCCGAAGCCATTATCGCCACCCGGTAAAAGAGATTGTGTTCTCGAGTAATGAAGGAATGCCTAATTAAATGGAAAAATCTACTGGAAGAAGACGCAGCATGGGAGTCAGAGAACTTTCGCCAGTTACATCCTTCCTTACCATTGCTTTGAGGACAAAGAAAAATTTAAGGGAAGGGCAATGTTACAATAAATAAATAATATAAAGACATTAAAATAATAAATAAAGTAAATTAATGTAATAAAAGGTCATGACTCTTCATAAAAACCATAAAGGGAATATATATATAGGCAGGCTCTATCCTTGTAATATCATCATATTTTTACAATCAATTATTATTATATATTTATTATGGATTCAAAGTGAAGTTGTTCATTAAGAACCCCTTGTGTTCTTAAAACCTGAAATATTTTGAGGATGTGTTTAAGGAGATACCATGACTACCCCCAAAGAGAGATATTGATTTCTCTATAAATTTGATGCCTAGAGCAGCTCCAGCATCAAAGACTCCCTACCGAATGAGTACACTAGAGTTGAAGGAACTGCAAATGCAGCTTGAGGAAATTCTGAAGAAGGGGTATATACGGCCAAGTGTGTCACCTTGGTGTGCCCCAGTCTTATTTATGAAGAATAAATATGGGACATTGAGATTGCGCATTGACTTCAGACAATTGAACAAAGTGACTATAAATAACAAGTATCCTTTGCCAAGGATTGATGATCTCTTTTATCAGTTAAAGGATGCAAGGATATTCTTAAAGATTGATCTCAGGTTGAGATATCATCAAGTAAGGATCAGAGATGAAGACATCATCAAGATCGCCTTCAGGACAAGGTACGGTCATTACGAGTTCAGAGTGGTTCCATTTGGGTTATCAAATGCACCAGTTGTTTTCATGTGCTTAATGAATGGTGTTTTCCGGGAATATTTAGACAAGTTTGTCATTGTCTTTTTGGATGACATCCTTGTATATTCCAAGTCAGAAGAAGAGCATGAGCATCACTTGAGGATGGTGTTACAAGTGTTAAGAGAGCACCAGTTGTATGCCAAATTGAGCAAGTGCTCATTTTATCAAAATCAAATTCACTATTTGGGGCATATCATATCCGGAGAAGGGATAGCAGTCGACCCTGAAAAGATCGAGGCCATAAAAGGGTGGATAGCACCTAAGAATGTGACAAAATTCAGATCCTTCATGGGTCTAGTTGGCTACTACGGAAGATTCATTGCAAAGTTTTCAAGGATTTTTCACCCAATTACTTCCTTGCAAAGAAAGGGGGTGAAGTTTCTATGGACAACAGAATGTGAAAAGAGCTTCCAGCAATTGAATCAGTTGTTAACCAGCACTCCAATTCTGAGGATTTTTTATCCGAATGAATATTTCATGGTTTGCATAGATGCATGGAAAGAAGGATTTGGTGGAGTCCTTAGTCAGAACGAATTGGTGGTATGTTTTGAATCCAAAAAATTGAAAGAGCATGAAAGGATCTATGCCACTCATGATTTGGAATTGGTAGCCATAGTATATGCCTTGAATAAGTGGAGGAACTACCTCATGGGAAAAATATTTGAGCTGAGGACAGACCATAAATTCCAGGCAGAGCAGATGGTTAGAATTCATCTGTGAGTATGACTTTGATATCAAGCACATTAAAGGAAAAGAGAACAAAGTGTTTGATGCACTCAGCAGGAGAGTGCATGAACTGCATGCTACATCCATTTGCATGTATCCAAATGATCCTAAAGGCATAGTTTATGAGGCTGCAAAAGCAGATTTGTAGTACATGGAGTTGGTAACAAAGCTACAGCAAGGTAAAATGCAGCAGAAGGTTGAAGATTATAAATTGGGAAATGATGAAATTCTTTTGTATAGGAACAGAACTTATGTATCCAATTCTCATGAATTGAGAAGTATGATATTGAAAGAGATGCATAATGTACCTTATGTTGGACACCCAGGATATCAGAAAATAGTTGCAGCAGTCAAGAGCCAATACTATTGGCCAGGCATTAAGAAGGAGATTGTTGAGTACATTGCTAAATGTTTGGAGTGTTAAAAAGTCAAGGTTGAGCATAGACACCCTATTGGGTTGTTGCAAACATTGCACATTCCTGAGTGGAAGTGAGAAATGGTGACAATGGATTTCATCATCAAATTTCCTAGAACAAGCAAGCACCATGATGTTATCGTGGTGGTGGTGGACAAGCTTACTAAAGTTGCCCATTTCATTCCTATGAAGGTTACTCACAAGGCAACCAATTTTGTTGATATTTATATGAGGGAAGTATCACGCTTGCATGGAATACCCAAGACAATTGTGTCTGAAAAAGACCCAAAGTTTACCTCAAAGTTCCGGAAAGGATTATTCAAAGGGTTCGGAACAAATCTGAACTTCAGCACAGCTTATCATCCTGAGACTAATGGGAAAATAGAAATAGTGAACCAAGTGATAGAGGATATGTTAAGGGTGTAGGTGATGGACAAACCATCTAAATGGGAATATTATCTACACTTGGTAGAATTTTCCTACAACAATGGGTATCAAGCATCACTGAAGATGAGCCCATTTGAGGCACTTTATGGCAGAAAGTGCAACACGCCAATAAGTTGGGACAACCCAGCTGATAGAGCAGTGATTGGGCCAGAGTTTCTCAAGGAAATGAAAGAGGAAATGTTGAAGATTAAACAGAATCTAAAAGCTTCCCAAGATAGGTAGAAAATCTATGCTAACCAGGGCACAACTCACAGGGAGTTTAAAGTGGGTGATCATGTTTGCTTGAAGGTGAAGGCCAACAGAAGTTCCATGAAGTTGGGAAACTATTCCAAGTTGGCAACCAGATATTGTGGGTTGTTTGAAATCCTAGAGAGGATTGGAAAAATAGCTTGCATGCTTGCATTACCTACATCTATGATTATTCATAATGTATTCCATGTATCATTGCTCAAGAAATATATACCTGATGTTAATCATGTTATTGATTGGAATGTGATACAGGTGGAGCAAAGAAGCACTTTTCAAGTGCATCCAATACGCATTCTGGATCGGAAAATCAAACAGCTCTGGAATCGAGCCTTAGGGATTCTAAAGGTCCAATGGAACTGGTATGTTCATGAGGACGCAACGCAACTTGGGAGCATGAAGATTCTATGCGGGCAGAATACCTACATCTTTTTGAAGATTTTGGAAATCTTGTTGATATTATGTAAGTAAGATGCACTGAGGACGGTGCATAAATAAGGGGATGGGATTGTAATACCCCAAGGCCGAGTCCCTACTGAATTATAATGATGTTTATAGGTTGGTGAGCCAAGTGTTTATAAGTTGCGAGGCTTATGTGTTTATTAGGCTGAAGAGCCTAGATCTCGAAGGCCGGGGAACCTGATTTTGTATACGTAAATACTCACATCATTAATATAATTACATCATTGCATTTAGACCAACCACGAAGAAATAATTATGAGGGACTAAGCTCCACCGAGTAGGGAAAGGGATGGGGATGAGAAGTTGGAAAAAGGGGCTAAGCTAGAGGGCTTATTTCCAAGGGGATATAATAATATATTTTCCTAAAATACTAAGGTTTGGGAAATAAACCTTGTTATCCTAAGTTCCTTTGGGGAAAGGAACAAACTCCAAGTGGAGAGGGACGATCTCCCAAGAGATCCATGTGTCAACCTAGGTGCATGCAGTTTTATGGGAAAAAATCCATCGTTGTGGGGGTTTGCTCACCATTCTCTCCATGCTCCCACTCATGCATGCACTCAAATTGAGCAGTCATGTAGCCGGCCATTTCCTCCATCGTTGACCTCTACAACCTCTGAAGCCTGCAAACCCATGAAGCTAACATGTTTTGTCTATGAGGCACAGCACAGCTGCATAGTGCCTGAGACAGATCGCACCTTAGCCATTTTGTTGTTGCTACCCACATTTTGTTTGGACTTATGTGGCTTGTTGTCATTACTAGAGACCATACCCGATTTCACTACTATGGTTACCCGTTTGACTTAGGAGCTGGACATAAGAAGCAGGTTTTCAAGCATGTGGTTTTGAAGAGGTAGGTTTTCAGGCCTGTGGATTGAAGAAGCGGATTTTCATGGCTATGAGAAACTCTCTCCAGGTGAGAGAGATTGTTGGGGAAGTGATTTATCCTGGAGGGAGTCCAGCAACAGCTACAGAGCTCTAAGAATTCATGATCTGGCATGTTGTTGAAGCCTTGGAAGGGAAGTGGAGCAACCGATGGAATGTGGAACAGTGAAGGTGTATATTCTTGGGGTGGGACAGGCATGTGGGGAATGAGAGTCTATGAGCAATGGGCGTAAGTAGGCTCCTAGGAGGGAATCCTTCCTATTGCATTGTGCAGCTTTTTGTAGTCTCAGCCTAGCCTTGGATTCCCTTTACCCTGGGTGGAGTTTAGTCCCAGCTCAGGTGTGACCCATTGTTGATATCTTGTAGTAGTGTGGTCTAAGGCTGGGAGGTTCATGGAAGGTTTGCACGCAGTTGGTGACTTTCATAAAAAGATAAGTACCATCTCTATGTTAATTTTTATGTTGTGTATTATGTACATGCCATGATATTTATAATATTGCCTATGTAAGTTGTTGTATTTGTGATTTATGCATTCATTTGTGCATTGGTAGAATGCATATTAGTTGTTAAGTTTATTTGTATGATGTTTCGCAAAGATCTTTGTCTTCCATAGCCCAACAGGTCTATGCCTGGGTATGGATAGTTGGATTATCAGAACAGAGAGAAGTTTTGTTTTTGTATTTATTTCACGTGACATTGCCTAGCAGAAGGTTGGGGGTGTTACACCCTATTTTAATATTACGTGATTAGAGGGAAAAAATCCATTCTCGTGTTGACGCATCCAATGTAGCAGTCAATGTAGTCCTTTCCCAACCTAGTGACAAGTTGGTCAACCACTTGAATGCTTGCGTCAATTGAAAGTTAAATATCGTTGAAAGGAACTATTAAACCACTGAAAGAGAAGGACTTGGAATGATATTTTGTCTATAGAAATTTGGGCATTATCTTATGGTTAATACCTTCATACTTTATGTAGACCATCAAGCCTTGAATTACTTAGTCAAAAAACTCATTCGCTAAGGACGAATTTGCAAATCGCTCTTGTTATTTCAAGAATTTCAGTTCAAGGTGGTAGTTTGACCAGGTAAAAACAATGTAGGGACTGAACATTTATTGAGAGTGGAAACAAGAGAAGAAGTGATTGGTATCAATGATGACCTTCCAAATATACCCACCTCTTCTTAGTTGAATTGACCCCAAAAGAACTGGCTCAATTAGTAAATTCTTACACTAAGGGAAGGCTCCAGAGTACCTCCCATAATGAAAAACAAAGGTACTAGTAATTAAAGTTGATCCCTTCACACTTATGAACACATACCTATATAAAATTGGACCAGATGATGTATTAAGAAAGTGTTTCATGGAGCATGAAAGAGAAATTATAATCAACGAAGCACACACTGGTTCAGTGGAAGGGCACTTTAAGGTAGATATAGCCACTAGTAAAATCCTACAATATGTACTTTGGTGGCTCAAACTTCATAAAGATTGTCAAGCCAAAGTTAGTAAATGTGATAAGTGTCAAAGGATGGGTCGACCATTGTGGAAGGATGAGATGCCACTAAATTTAGTCAATCCCACCCTACCTTCCAAAATTTAAACCATTGACTTTGTGGGACCTTTTCCAAAAAGAGAAAAAAAAACAAGAGCCAAATATATTATCACTGCAATCAAATATTTAACTAAATGGGAAGAAGCAGAGCTAGTCAACACATGCATGAAATAAGTGGTAGAAAAAATTATATATGAAAACACCATTACTAGATTTGGGTGCCCACTAACATTGATAAGTGATCAAGGCATTCATTTTGTTAATGGTACTATAAAAATATTGATGAAAGAGTTCCTAATTAACCAGGGAAAAACATCACCATATCATCCCCAAGAAAATAGGGTATTTGAATCCTTCAACAAGACTTTGCACAAGGGAATTACAAAAGTATGTGGTGTCAACAAAGACGATTGGGATGACAAAGTACTAGTTATTTTATGGGCATACCACACTGCCTATAAATGGTCGACTAGACAAACTCTTTTTAAACTTGTCTATGGGCAAGATTCTATCACTTCCTCTACACTTCAGGATGAACGCGGAAAGGGTAGCATTATGTTACAGAGAAAATCTCACCAATTAAATAGTAATATGTAACACCCTTGTTTCCCCCAACTTGTCATTATTATTATATTTTACAAACATACTATGGAAGACTTGTTATTATGAAAATATTTACGTTATTAATGTAAAAAGGAAATTATGGCATGATTGTTGAAAGAGGATTTCCAATGTAGATCATGATGCATGAGAGGGGACAATAAGGGGAACCGGTAATGGTTGAGACGACCCTTGCCAGGCAGTACTCTGCTGAATTAAAAAGGTTCAAAGCCCAAGGTTGTCCTCTAGCCTAGAGAAATCCATTTACTAGTCAAGTCGGTAGTTGAAAAAGTCATCTTCATAAAATAATGAAAGAATGGGCAGAGTACCCATCTAGAAAATTCTGATCTAACCCATGAAATCTTGTTGTATAAGGCAAGAAAAGGAGAGAGAAGAAGGGAGGATACACGAATGGGTCTGGGGGACCCTTCCAAAAGAAGAAGTGCATGTGAGGCTCTCTGGTTCGAAGGAAAACTAAGTAAATAAGTTGTTCTGGATATAGGAGTGTCTGGACAGTGTTTTCTAATCAAGTTGATAAATAGAGCTATAGTGATTGAGTGAGAAATCAAGAAGGCTCCCTTGCTTGGTGGATATAAAATTGGACTACCAGGTTCCTTTCGGAAAAGGACAGTAACCTTTGTCCCGTGGTGTTGTTGAGATCATGCAGAATCCATCTCATGGAATCATGATCTAGCTAGGGGGTGGCCAGTTGAGGAATACTCCAAGAGAAATTGTGCCTATGGTTGGGTGGAAAAGAGAACCCCTTTCAGCAATTGCCAACTAATTTCCAATTTCAGATAAGTGTAACTCTGAGTTTTTATGTTGTCTTGGTTGTTTTGTTGTAATATGCATTTTGTTCTTGAGTTAGATGAAAAATTCTTTTACCTTTTTTGAATGGTAGAATTTGTGGCTCTAATGGACTAGCGGCCTCGGAAATTGGAAGCAAAGCTTGAATATCATATTTTGTAGATGGTTTTTTGCCTACCTCTATTTAGAGAAGGAGAATTGTTAGTAATGAGTTTTAAATCAATTTGGGAGCATAAGACTTTACCCCTGTGTTGGTTGGAAAGTCCTTAAGGGACTATCTAGGGACCAAGGCTGGAAATATAGAATCGGGATAGACTCTATGGGATAACTCTGAACCTGTCAATCCCTTAGAATTACCATTGTCCTATTATAGGATTTGGATTCAAAAGTGAAAGGTACTTCCTTTAAACCATTATCCCTAGTGACCACAGGCTCAAGTCTATGGCCTTAACCAAATATCGGATAAGATCTGAGAGTGTATCCCTCGGGGGTCTTGTCAAAGACCCATATGACCCGAACCCTGGAAACCTGCACTACGCTAAAAGGGAGCTAAGCCTTCTGGGATTTGGGACTTTGAAGGTCCGGGACTTCGAGATGTTGGAACCTCACAACATTAAAATCTCGTCGAAGGAAACTTGTCAAAATGGTGATCGGCAACTGGTGGTTTCCTATCCGTTGTCATGGGATCCGCTTTATCTTTAAACCCTGACCAGATTATTGGTCGCCAATTTACGTGATCCATAGATCTAAGGATCTTTGGGATATTTCCTGATCGATGGATATACGTTACGGTCAAATTATGTGTTGACTCACTCCAGGAGTGAAAAGGCGTTAAACGGACAGAACTCTCGAATGTCGAAGTCATGAAGTAATGTGAGCCATAGATCTAAGGATCCTTCGAGATTTCTCTCAACTGTTAGATCGAGCCTAGTGGAAGTATAAGGTAAGCGATAATTTTAACTGACAGCAAGCAGTCGTATCTCCTTTATGACCTTTCTGGTAGGTAAACCTTTGGGACTTAAACGAGTTAAGACCTGTAAGGGATGTGAAGTCGTCGAAGTGGAGAAATATCGCTAACCATCAGATCGAGGGGAGGAATTCGTGAAAACTATGCACTGTTGATCGAGAGTACGTTGGGAACCTTCTCGACCATTTGATCAACTAGAGGGAGACAACATAAACACTTTGAAGAAGTCCTACTTCAGGAATCTGTAACTTCAAAACTCCAGGACTCCGGGAGATGTGAGGATATAGGATGGTGCGTTAAGTGTCGAAGTGTCAAAGTGATGAAATCCATGTGTGTGGTGTCCAACCTTAGTTGGACAAGGCACGTATGCCATAATGATGTGGCATGTCTAGGTAGTTCCATGTGGCATTGTGGGATTGGTTGTGAATTAAGTGTGGGAGCCCCCCCTCTTATCAAGTCTAATCTATGCGATAAGTGTGGATAATCTCATTCATCTAATCTAATGGTGGATTGAGCTCCAACATAGATTATGGAGTGGAAAGAGACTCTGGGACTTCGGTTCTTTGGGGAATTTTATAGATCTGCATAAGAATCGACGAAGGGTTGAAGACCCAGTATTCATGAAGGCTCCAAGGTGATATTACCTACAGCCCCTCTTCTGCGCCCATGCCACTGAATGGGTCACAATAGTGCCATGTTGGACGGCACTAGAGAAGTGATGTCACATGGAAAATGGGATGGCCATTGGCCAATGACGCCCTGAAAACTTCAGAAAGACATAACTTTCAAACCAGAACTAGGTTTTGGACAAGGGTATAGTCCATGGAAAGCTCTCAGTGAGTACAAGGCAATGGTGACCTCATCCGAGGAATTCAGGGAGTTGTAGTAAAGTGGAAAATTCATACCCCCATCCCTTAAAAGGCTACTTAGGGCAGCATGTGTGTGACATAATATCTCCCTAGGATATTCCTATTGATCCTAGACAGACATTGGGCTAGAATTATATGGGTCTCTCTAGAAACAAGCAATTAGGTTCATAATTAAACCAAGAAATGGTGGAATGCCATAACTTTTTCCTAAATTTCCTCCTTGTGTACACTTGGTTGATGTAGTCCCACAGTTCCTCCTCTGGTTCCTTCAACCTACTACCTGCACACAAGAAACAAACAATGTCTTCCTATTTCTCTTATTAGCATTAGAATCCTAGATCTAACTTGTATCTAATCTGATCTATGTGAAAACAAATCAAATATACACATTTGTGAATGGAAAACAAACATTTATAAGGGAAAACCAATGATATGTTAATAAAAATGTAATAAATATATCAAGACACATTACCTCAATGTGTAGATGCATTCATGTTTTCCCCTTGCTCCTTGCTCCTCCTCAACTTTTCCAACCAATCTAGGCAATCTCACTGCAATTGATGTTGAATGGAGAAGCACCTCTATATTTTGGCAGCATAATTGTCGATGTTAGTGGTAGCATCGGATAGGTATTTCCATACAGGTCTATGTGTCTAGACGTATGGAAATCATCCAAAGCCTTCTACTCTTGAATTTACTTTAGTTAAAGGAATTATTAATGAAAATTTCTTTTAGTAATTAATTATGTAATTAGTTAATTGAGTTATTTATGAAACGTGCTAAAATTACTTAGCATGCAACATGTAATCTAAATCTCAAGTAAGTGTGAGAAGTAATCTCAATCGTAGATCACTTTGGAGATTAGAAATAGATTGTAACTCGTGATTATAAAAGCAAGGCGAGGAGAAGGAGGAAGACGCAATTCACACAGATATAAAAGGAGGACTTTTGCTAGTGTGGAGTCACCAAGGTCACACTCAGGAGTAGAGAAGGACCTTTACTCGAGTGCTTGGATCAAAAAGGATGGTGATTCAAGAGGACTAAGGACAAGACATTCACACAGAGATAGCAAAGAAGGAATTTTGCTAGTGTGGAGTCATTTGAGAGTGTAGAAGCAAAGAAGAAGTTTTGTTGACACTTTACAAGTGTTGGGAAAGTTGACACAGAGTATTAGATCACAAAGGAATGTGGTTCAAGATCTTGGATAGTTGAATAAGGACCTTCATCTAGAGATCATACAGGTAAATAAGAAGAGAGAACAGAGACATACGTAGGTGGATTTCAGTAGAAGAAAGCCACAGGAAAGAGTCAAATTGTACAAAGTTTATCGTACAGACTTTCTGTACATATATGTGGGTCATAGATGAGATAGTTGTGGAAATATGTGGGTCATGGTGGGGAAATTCATGGATATCCACGGGTCACATAAGAGACAGTCGCGGATGCCAACAAAAGTGTGTTGTAATTGATTGTACAGCAAGTCAGCCTGTACTAGGTTAGTCTGTAGTTGTATTTCTCTTAGTGGGCCATTATCCCTATTATGGGAGCCATGATTTTAGCATAATAAAATCATTCTCAGCACTATTTTTCCCTCAGGGGTTTTTCCAAGGGTATTTACCCAAAAATTCTAGTGTTCATGTGTGCTTGATTTGGTTTCCTAGTTTATGCTTTTGTTGCATGACAATGAGTTGAATCTTTCACTAGTGTATTATTTTTTTGTGAGTTTCTAATGTGATTGTAGTAAGGAAATAACTAGATAACAAAGTACCTAGGTGTTGGAGTAAGAATTTATACAAACTCTATGAATGATACTTCTTCCCATGCTCAAGATCGGCCTTATTTATATATAATCTAGAAAGAGGCTTGGGAGAGCTTCTAGATCTTCTAGAGACCAATAGAGACTCGAATGATGTGAGTTCCAAGGCTCATGCGATGAAGAACCAACTCATCCATCACTTTCCTCTTCAAAACTCCATGAATCTAGAAGGTTACAAGGGGTGTTGTTGGTTGCACATTGTTTACCAGCGACATGTCGTGAGTTGTCCATGTATGATTAGTGACACCCTTCAAAAACTGACTAAATCCTAAGTTGAAGAGTGTGTTTCAATTGTAATCTTCTATTGAGTTCCTCCTGACACTGTAGGGTGGAAATTAAGGCTATAGAATATACACCCTAATGTGTGAGGTCGGGAAAGGAATGGATGGTCAAAACACATTACAATAAATTATCATCGATGTTAGGTAACTAAAGGAGAGAGAAAAGAGATTCATAGTTCAAAGAGTACCTGCAATCAAACACCAAGGATAAATACATGTATATACCATTCCTAAGGTAAACATACACAGATCCTGAAGAGTATCAAAACATGGCCACCGAAAAAATACACTATGAATCCATGACATGAAATGCAAGATCATGGCAACAAACGAATACATGGTGGATCCATGCCATCAATGAGATCATAGCCATGAGCAACTACAATGTGGATCTATGTCACAACATATACATCAGGAAGATGATGAGCACTGAGGAGAGTGCCCCCAAAGTCTTTAAAGTACTCATATATAAGTGATATACTCCATTGCAACTTGGGAGGGGTGTTTTGAAAGAATGATATGGCCCCAAACACAAGGTATTTGTCCCAAATCTCGATAGTACGAATCTACATCATGCAAATATATGAGTTGATGTTGAGCATGGTAGAAACCGTCTGATTACCAAACATTGAGGTACACCATTAACAGGCACAAGGGGACCCACCAATGATGAAAATGGACCCCAAGGTACCTAATACAATCTAGTGAGTGTGAATGGAGGATCTGATGTTGAAAACTCATAGACTCAATCAATCAGAAGTCAATGATATAAACCCATTGTCAAGCACGAGGAGGCCTGCCACTAAGGACTACAAGCTCCAAGGTACTAGTTGGTTTCTAGATCCTTCTCCTAAATAATGTAATAGAGTTGATAGGAAGAGATATGTCGAAACAGGGCCTTAATGTATCCCCCATCAATCTACATGAAACATACACCGAGAGATTATGTGAAGAAATAGAATCACCAAGTACAACTGACATAGGGATGTCCAACACAAAATTCAACAATACTGTAGGTGGCCAACTCAGGCTCAACTTCCCTTGAACACATAGCATTAAATGATAATGACTTGGCAATAAGACTCAACAACTTGACTAATATAGTGTAACCACGCTAGAGGCATTGAAGCAGTCTCCATGATGACTAGAAGAGTAACCAACCGGAGGAGTACATGTGAATCATATTATCGGTACGACTCCTAGGAAATCTATAACCCAACTGTAAGAGGATGACTCAAACATGTATCATGTTCAAGGATGACTCGACTAACGTTTCCATTTTGTAAATAGATCAATAATAAAAAAGCACTCTTTTTTTTTTAAATTGGTTTTTTAGTGTCTCCTTCATGGTTTAATGAGCACGAAAGAGAGATAAAAGTGTGCTCGGAAATGACTTTTCATTTATTTTTAACAACCCCCAAAAGAGTTAAAAGTATACTCATGAGGTGTCTTTTTCGTGTCTTTTTACGAGTCCAAAAAAGAGGTAAAATTTTACTCGAAAGGATGTAATTTTCGTGTCTTTTTACAAGTCCGAAAAAGAGTTAAAATTTTACTCGAAAGGTGTCTTTTCCATGGTTTAGTGAGCACGAAAAAGAGTTAAAATTGAGCTCATATGGTTCCTTTTTCATGGTTTAACGAGCACAAAAAAGCGATAAAAGTTAGCTCATATGGAGAGAACGAGTGGTTGAACAGTATGCTTCTATGTTCCAAGCACATAGAACCGGCATAAGCAACATGAATGCAAATGGGTATTGGTAAGTGAGGTCCACTCTTAGTAGCATTTCTCTCCATGGGTATATGGGTGCAAAACAGAGGCTAAATAATGCAAGAGGTGGATGGTCAAGGGCTACTACAATAACGGTAAGCAGAATCTGGGCAAACAACAGTGCAACAATGGGGTGCATGATGCAAGCAACAAATGCATAAGTGACCATAAAGCAACATAAAAATTTGGGAACCCCCTCGAGATATGGCCGGAATTTATATGAAGAGAGGAGGATGAATCTCAACGTCAATTCATGGTGAGTCTACATGATGGTTCTCAGGCCTACGAGAAATCATAGCATGGGGACTGAATGGTTATCCAGGTGCTAACTAGGGCACCCATGGAGGGTAGGCACTACCGTAAAAGTTACGACATGGAAAAATGGAGTGGCTAATGTCGCAACCTGATGGTATTGAACCTAAGGCATTCTGACAGAAAAATGGGTGATTAATAATGCAAGATGGTATTGTAGGGAAAAACCTATCCCCATATGCCAGTTCAAGGAACACATACCTCAAGTTCAGTGGAATTCGCCAGTTTTGTAAAACAAAAGTCCCTGTAATCCTGCAACATAGGTAAACTATATTCTAGGGTTAAAACACAAAGTGTAATCTCAAAAATAACAAATGATTTTGGATTTTTTGGATATGATATATGCAAAAAAAAATCTCTCACATCATACACATATGTATAAGGCACTATCCATCTAATGGCTTACATAGAGTAGAGCCCATTTCTAGTCTCTAGTCAAGGATCTTTATCATCACCAATGAACTCATGGGTCGATGTCAGCATCATATGGCTCACCGTGTTGGGGCCACACCACATAATAACAATTTTTTGTGACCTAAGATACTCATCATGAGTGGTTTCATGAGCTATGGAAGCTCCTTTATGATTCCCATCAAGGCACAAATGAGGTATGAAACATAAATTTTTTATGGAAGGGAGAGAAGCGAACTCGATGGCAAGTTCCAAAAAATAAATCCAAGGCTAAAAAGGGTCAAGATCGGGATTTTGATTGGATGCTCAAGCAAATTCCCTAGTCCAGGATTGAAGTTCATCCTACTAATTCTCATCATTTCTAAATCAAGACAAGATGATCAATGCATCATCTCATCCTTGGGATCAAGTATGGAAGCCATGACATCTAGGATGGCCTCATTCAAAGGAAACTTGGAATCAAGGGAGTCACATGAACTCGAAGAGTTAATAACCCATGTAGGTGGAGTAGGTTGATCCATATGAGGATGGATTTGTTGACCAGTGTCAATTGACACTGTTAGC
>ML832188.1:8994-34917 GCA_009831015.1 Picea engelmannii | reverse complement strand
TGTATTTTTTTGGTCCGACGAAATCAACAACTAGTCAGGCATGTACTCACATGACACGGGGTTGTGTTATCTGACTATTGCCACTATAACCTCTAGGGATGTCAACGCGACTCTTCTCGCGACACACAGGGTAATTCGAGGGTTTCAAACTGGTGACTTTACATAACAAACTGCTTTAACAATACACTCCATCAATGACTATTCTACACCCGAGAGGTTTCTAAAATTGGAGGACATGGGGGTGGGCTTTGATCCACTTATGTGTGCACGGGTCATGATACTATTTAATATAATGTTTCAGGGTGCAACCACACATTTGACCACTATCTCAAGGTGCTCCCATGGCTTCAGGTTAGGCCCTCATAGTAATTGAACCTTGCCCGACAGTGAAAAACTCCTCACTTTCCACAATCAGATCCAACCCCTTTGGGCATAAAATACTCCACTTTACTATGTAATTAGGTCCATATTAATTATATAACGACTTAATATACAAAGACAATAAAAAACAATGAACCTCCACCATGGCATTGATGGAGTTAGGCCACCTACAAAAGTGCAACAAATAAATGTAGATAATAACATAGGTTGCTTTTAGACTTCTGGATGCAAACTGTGTGTGTATTTTTTGAAACGTCCAATGTTTCAAGTGAACACTCCAAAAACTCCACTCGAAACATTGGACGTTTCAAAAACTCCACACACAGTTTGCATCCAAAAGTCTAAAAACAACATTATGAAAAATTGTGAATACTTGCATTTTCTAATAACATAGGTTGTTCATTGAATTAAATCAATAATAAGATAGCTAGTGTCGAATGCACAATTAAAGATCCACCAAGTTGCACGTCATCTGTTGCTCTACTATACAATATCCATGTTTGTTGGCAATCTCTTCATGAGTATCACAAGTCGAAGTTCCATCATTAAAAAACAATCTCATCTTCTCTATTATTCCCTCCAAACCCACTCATCTATATAATCAAAGTTCATTAAATTAAACTAATAACAAAGATAAATATTATAAACACGCAATCAAAATTCCGCTAAGTTACATATCATCTATAACCTTGTTGTGCGATTACTTTCTCAATTTTTTTTTTTCAAGGAGTACAACAATTCAAAATTTCATCATTGCAAAGCTATTTGATCCCTAGAATCAAAATTCCATTGCCATAAACCCATAAACCCTTTTTGAATCATTCATGCATAAAAACCCACAACTATATTAATCCTTTCATTTAAAAAAACACATTAAAACAAAAAGACATGAAAAACAAAGATCCATGGAAGAAAATGCAAAAATAGGACAAAGATCCCATCCACTCAAACCAAAGACTATATACCTTTTATTTTTCCATATGACTGGACAGCGCCAACCCCCCGCGTAGAAGGTAAACAAGAATATTCCGTTGTTCCTAGTCCTTGCATAAACTATGAATCAATAGAGTTGACCTAGGTACGTACAAAACCGAGAGACGCCATTAAATACTCCCCGTAGCCTCATAGATATACATACGTACGTATACGTATTTGGTCCCCCTCTACATACATATATACCCAATACGTATGTATGTATAGAGGGGGTTGAAGGATGGTGGGGTTGATGCACAGATCATCATCACTAGTGGGAAGGCATTCCACGTGTGCCTTTACCTTTTCTGAGGTGTTGTGCTTGTTTGTCTTCCCCTTCATTCTCAATTGCTTGCTTGGTGTGCTGAGAGGGGAGGAGGAAACAGAGCAGCAAGCAGCCCGACAGACACACATCTCAACAGGTGGATCTTTCTCGCCCGCCCTTCTATCAGGTATTATTATTATTACTGATACTTCTACTTACTCATTCTGTTTAGCTGTTGTTCATTCTATTAATAATTATGTGTCCGGCCCTCCTGGCAGGGCAGCAGTTATTTTGCCTGAGAGATATTGTGCGAACTTTCGGCAGAGTTCAAATAATGCCGAACCGTCTGGGAGATTGCGTAATTTAGAGGCCTTTTTATGTGTGTTTTCGGACCTCCTAGGAGTT
Organism: Picea engelmannii; assembly: GCA_009831015.1. NCBI lineage: Eukaryota > Viridiplantae > Streptophyta > Pinopsida > Pinales > Pinaceae > Picea > Picea engelmannii. The sequence goes on along the minus strand of ML832188.1, from coordinate 32,894 downwards.
CGATCCCGTGCCCTGTGGCGCACACGAATTTTATTCAGCGGGCTGTTGGTGTGAGAAGCCGCGCCCGGGTCTTTGTTGTCGCGGGTTCGAATCGCGCGCATGCTTTCTCTGTCTTACCCCAGCGCAAAGCTTTGATCTTGTTGCATTTTTGCCTTTTCTTCCGCATGGACTTCTTCGCTCTTGGGGTTCAATTTGCCTGCTTATAAGGTTTTGGTCAAGAGGGTTGGTCGAGTCAAACTTTTGAAATGGTACGGTTTCTTGTATGTTTTTCAATGTCTAAGAGGTTTCGCGTTCGAATCTCTTAGCATCAAGAGGCCCGCGCTTATTTTCCCAACATGCTTAACCCCACTTTAAACATTTCGATGTTAGTTGGAAGCTCACTTTTTAAGATCTTGGCTTTGATGTTATGGTAGAATTGTTAGTTATGTCTACCTTCGACATCTCAACTTTGGTATATGCTAAAATAGGGGGTTTTATTTTTAATTAATTTTTGGGGTCATTTGGTGACTAAATTGTGGACATTGAATATCATTTTTAACTTGTTAATGTAATGTTGTGCTTTAAGTGATCTAGCATTACGACTTCCACAAGCTTTCTAGGTGAGAAAGGTGATATTTCCATAGTTGCTATAGGTGGAGGGACATGAAATACCTAGTTCCATGCATAGCTACGAGAATTAGCTCGATGAAAAACTAGGCAAGGCAAAAGATCCACTTGGGACTAGGCGTAGGCTAGTACAAAAATATAAAATAATAGCAAATTTTAAGCTAAGTAGAAAAAGAGAGTACAAAATGAGCTAAAATAACTCATTTTTTTGGTTATATATAGTGGGGTGAGTTTTTCTCACAGGGCCATGAGTAACTCGTTGTTGACCCATCAATGACCCACTTGTACTTGTGGGTCAGACTCAATCTTGGCAAGTTGACCCACTTGTACTTGTGGGTCAGACTCAATCTTGGCAAGTTGGACTTGTTGGTGGTGAGTTTGAATTGGTCTGTTTTCTCCTTAATTATTCTAGTACCCCAAGGTTATAAGGAACATTTAAATTTCTTCAAATTGTAGCATTAATACATTTCTAAGTTTAGCTAAGGGGTGGTTTTTGGAAAAACTTTCGAGAAGACCATTAAGTTTAGACTTTTAATCCCATTTAAGGCATTGTGGTGCTCTTTCTTATTTGAGCTTGTCATATTTTGAACAAAATGTCAACGAGGGCTTGGTTCAATGTAAAGCGAGGGTGTTTAATACCCTCCAACAAGTTTCAAATCTCCTAGAGACATGTTCGCTCCTTGTGGGTCGTCTCACCTATGCAAGTGAGCTATCTTGCATATGTAAGCAAGCCATTCCTTGCACGAGCTGTCTTGCTTGTATAAGTAGGGCATTCCTTGTAGATGGGGCCAAGTACAAGCAATGAGCAAATTTAGCAGAATAGATACCCCACAATTGTGCCATCTTAGCCATAGTGTTTTTGAGCTAAAATAACTCATTTTTTTGGTTATATAAAGTGGGGTGAGTTTTTCTCACAAGGCCATGAGTAATTCGTTGACCCATCAATGACACACTAGTACTTGTGGGTTAGACTCATTCTTGGCTAGTTGGACTTGTTGGTGGTGAGTTTGAATCGCTCTGTTTTCTCTTGAATTAGTCTTGTACCCTAATTTTATAAGAAACATTTAAATTTTCTTTAAATTGTAGCATTAATGCATTTCTAAGTTTAGCTAGGGGGTGGTTTTTGGAAAATATTTCAAAAAGACCATTAAGTTTAGACATTTAATCCCATTTAAGGCATTGTGGTGCTCTTCATATTTGAGCTCGTCATATTTTGAACAAGATGTCAATGAGGTCTTGATTTGATGTAAAGTGGAGGTGTTTCATACCCTCCACCAAGATTCAAATCCCCCAAACACATGTTTTCCCCTTGTGGGTTGTCTCATCTATGCAAGTGAGCCATCTTGCATGTGTAAGCAAGCCATTCCTTGCATGACCATCTCGCTTGTATAAGCAGGGCATTCCTTGTAGATGGGGCCAAGTACAAGCATTGGGTGAATTTAGCGGAATAGAAACCCCACAATTGTGACGTCTCAGCCATAGTGCTTTTGAGCATGAATAATGTTGAATATTCCTATTGTAAGCCAACTACAGTTCATTGTAATATTCCCATAATGGGGAAGGGCAATTCATAAGCATCATCAATTTTTTTTTGAAGAAGATGAGTCCTTTCTTCTAAAGGTTCATTTGATGGTAATGGGCCATTTTTGAAGTTGAGGACTCTTGTTTATATTAGTGTACATCATCTTATGCTTGAATTCGTTTTTCAAAGCTTCTTATTCATTATTGGCAATCCTTCTTGAAAACCAACTTTTTGATTCTTAAGATTATTAATTGGTGAAACTTACGAATTATCTAAGACTCTAAGTGGTTGTAAAGAGATTTTTGAATTGAAGTTAGAAAATAAGGTCTTTTAGTAGGACATTGATATTTAACTACTTTTTGTTGTTCTATAATATGACTTTACAACAAACAATCCCTTTGCAATTCTAGTAGCTAATCCAACATTTTTAGTTCCTTCTTTCATATTGACAAGGATTGGTGTCAAATGAATGGGATTGATTTTAAAAGCTACCATACTTGTTTCCACTTCCATATTTGGTTAATGCCTACAAGATTTTCAAGGACCCTTTATGTCTTCTAGTCTATCCATTGATTTTTGTACATCTCCACTGGAAATACATTCGATTTTTCTAATTTACATCCCGTCTTTTATATAATGCATCTCACATGTATCCATTGTTACATCCATGGTAGTGGCAATGGATCTCTTGTATTGAGTTTAATTTCAGAACTTATTCATTTCTTTTACTCTTTTGGTAGAAAAAAGGGAAATACATCTCTATTAGTAGAGCTATATTACAACTATATACACCTCAACCATACATGTAGTCTATAGGTGTAGGGAAGAGGTTGTATCAACAAATTTACATGCTAAAACTTTGCTCCATTTTTTTTTGTTTGTAAGCTAGATAGTATTAGTATTAATATGTCACAAAATAGAGTACATACAACACTACATGTGGCTTGCAACTTGGGAAACGAGGACCACATAGTTCAAACTTCAAAAAGATCATTGTTTTTGCTTCATAAAATTCTTGATAGTTTTTCAGAGTATCTAAAAGCTTATACACCAAGTGCCTCCAAGGGGGGGTATTGATAGAGAAAATGTATTATTATAATAATACATTTTCTCTATCAATGCCCCCCCTCCCAAAGGCACTTGGACACCATGAGATGAGCATGTTCCGGTCTTTTGCACCCCAACGTTAGCCTTGGAAGGTCCAAAACGTCACCTTCTATGCCCTAGACGTCACATGAGGGCTAGGGTTTTGACGGGGTCTCTCATGGATGATGGTAATGTGGCATGGTTTGAGGGAGAGAGAGAGACTTGGCATGCATTATAGCACTTGGTGGCATGGCATATGGCCTTTGGAGGCTCAACATTCTTCACCCCAGGGAAAAATGTCTCTCCTAGAGGCCTAGTGTCACCCTTTAGGGCATGACATCACCCCTAAAAGGGGATTTTCCTTATGTAATTTTGAATTTTAAGATGTAAAGGGAAAATAGAGGAGGTCGGCCTCCCTAATTTGTGATTGACTTTAGATATGTGGACAAATTGGTTTTACAAGGCCTTATATAAATAAAGGGCGTTGTCTAACTGTTCAACGAAATGTTTTTTTTTGCCGGAATCCGGCGATATAATTTTGCACGAAATCACTATTTTTTGTTGTTTAAAATCCATTTATGAATGCATAAATGGATTCAACATGCTAAAAAACCCCCGNTAAAGGGCGTTGTCTAACTGTTCAACGAAATGTTTTTTTTTGCCGGAATCCGGCGATATAATTTTGCACGAAATCACTATTTTTTGTTGTTTAAAATCCATTTATGAATGCATAAATGGATTCAACATGCTAAAAAACCCCCGGGGCACTCGGATTATACATAAATAATCACTCAAATCTGCGGATCTAACAATTTCTCGTTGGATTTCGAGAAAATGTCCTTGGAAAATATCACCGGGAAAGGGTCATTTCGTAGAACGTTTAGACTACGGCTAAATAAAGGCCTTGTCATTTTTCATTTTGATCATAACTCACTTGAGACTTACATATTACATGGCTGAAATTTTCGCCCTATTTGGGCATTTTGCTCTATCTTTCTCTTGAATGTCTCTTGGATGCTAGTACTTTGTCTATTGGTGAAGATAACTAAGGTGCTATCTCTTGGAATGTTCTTGGTATTTTGATGGAATATACTTGATAAAGAAGGGTTTCTTCATGTTATTCTTGGAATTGGTAAGGAATTTCTGCATTTATTGTTTGGTTTCTTCTTGTTTCAAGTATTGATTTGTCTAGACCCTTGGAGGAGTATAAGGGCATACACCCTCCATCAAGTCTACCTTGTTATCTTTGAATAAGCTATATTTTTGCAAAGGTTGCTAGGAGTAAAGGGGCTTACACCCTCCTAGATTTACCTTGCTAGTTTCGTTTGCTCTAAGGAGTAAAAGGGCTTACACTCCTAGAGAAGTAACACAACTAGCTCTTACACAAGAGACTCCATAACCCAATTGATTTGGCACTAGTCTAAGTTGCATTGGAGATATAATATTCTTGCATTGGTATACGTGAATTTACAAGATATTACAATTGTTCAAGTTGGATTATTTTCTATATGTTATAAACATTCTTGTGCCTTAAGGGCGTCTTCTTTAGCCAAGTAACTCTCTTTGCTGTTACAAATTAATGCTACAGCCATTAGGGCTGCAGAAAACACCTCTTCTTTCAATCTTTGCTCACTATTCTACCGCTGAAATTTACTTGTGAACCTAGATTATTGCTCTACTAATTATTGTCTATGATTTGGACGATTTACTTGTTGATTTCTGTGGTTAGATCTTGCTGCTGTAGCAATTGTTTGCTACAGCCACTTGGATGTCATACAAACTTGCTAATAACATCACATAACTTCCACTAATCACCACCAAAGTCTTGCTTTAATCATTGGAAGTTTGACTAGTCATTGCTAGCTTTATTTATGATATCTTGCACTACATTTTGGATTTTTAAATTTGCATCTATTGACATCATTTATCGCTGATCTATATATTTGCATACTACTACAATTTGGGACAGTAAGGGTTCTTGCTTGATTCCCTTTGGTTTAAGGATTTTATATCTATCATTTATCTTGTTCTGGGCAGGGCTATAACACTGTTTTGCAGGTACACAACACTTGGCAACCATTTATCCTTTCACAAGACTCATCTTCCAGCCTTTCATCATCTCCAAACTTGACCTATAGTGTTGTTCATCATCATCATCTCACTTTCCATCTCAATCCCCCTAGGGTCACCAGGATTCCCCCCTTGTGTTGATTTGATCATCACTAAAGCGAGGGGAGTGTCTATTTAAGGTGACAGTGGGTAGGTACTTCCGTAGTTGTCTCACCTTTGTGACTTGGGTTGGGCTTTGCCTAAGCTACAATCTGTGCGGTAACATTTTGGCGCCGTTGTCGGGGAGGATTTTGAATCCTCTTTCGAGCCCTAACGATAGTTTGACAAGTTATTCCCAAAGCCTTTCCCTTAGCTTGCCCAACGACTCCATTTGAGGAAGATCCGTTTTCAACTTTGATGAACTGCATACAAGTTTATCTGACAACTCCATCGAGGGAGGATACCCTCTCCATTTTTGATGAGCCTTGAGCTCATCTGCCGACTCCATTGCAATAAGGTACATAGACTCCATTTGTGGTGGAGTTTATTTACACATAATGAAGGATGGTTTTCTGGGTATGGCATGGACTATATCCTGTCCTCTATCTTGAGGATGTTCCAGGATTCCCAAACAAGTTCCCCCTGGAGTATCTCAAAAATATCTCGAAGTACAATGTTGATCCTTCTTATGTTGTTTCACATGTCCCATCGCTTGTGAGATATACAACCATACTCGAAAGAAGACATGAAGACCTTTTGGTGGTATCATTTTTACACTCATTGGGAATAAAACAACATGGATGGATAATAAACTCTTGTAGACCAAAGAGTATCACTTCTCTCAAGACTTTTGTTGAAGATTTTTTTAAGCATTGTGGTCTAGGATTTCATAGATTTGAAGATACTTGTCATGAACATCTGACAGCTCTGTAAGAGGAGGGACTTTTAGGTCTCTTTGAAACTAATACGAAGATTGATGATAATGAGGCTTCTTTGGAAGAAAAATGCAACAACAACCTCAAAGAATGTTTGGCAGAAGAAGTATTTGAAGAACAGTTCTAGGAAGAGGAGGAAAACTCCAAGGAAGTGCATGATCCTGACAAGATATCACCCGCCAAAGAGCAAGCCCACAATGACGAGATGAACAAGAGTTGCCTTTTTGGTCCTTTAAGGAATAGTCAGATGAAGCACTCCGCATTGAGGATTAAGCTCCTTGTGATGAAGAGGCACTGGAGGGACATGTCCATGAAGAAAGATGCCTTGAAGAAAAAGAAGAATTCCGATGAAGTGCAACATGCTGAGAATTCAGATGAGATATTGGTATCCATTCTCTTGCTTGACGGAGATAATGTTGCTTAGCCTTGCTTTCCTCCTGCACATAAAGATGAAGAAGTGATTAGTCCAAATGATGCAGATGATTTCGTGGAGGACCTCTCCGACATGGTTGATGAACACATTGATGACTTCATACAGGTTGGGAAACGTAGATGGGATGTGGGTTGCTTCATTTTTGATAGATATCCCATTTACGACATTGAGGGTAGTTCTCGTGTGAAAGGGGTTGAGTTGTCATCTTCAAAGAGCTGGTCTTCACGTGCATATGATTCAGACTCTTGGCAACCCGATGATGATATGGTCACGGATTTATTTCATCAGTTTGAGGATGACTTGTCGCAATATACTCGAGATGCATTTCAATCATCCCTTGGGAGTTGTGATGCATGTCCTCTTAGGAGTGCAGATTTGTTCTATGAAGATTTCCAATCACCTTCGTGCTCAAATTTTAATGGATACAAAGTTGTGGCCAACCTCGAGCAATCAAAGACTCACACTACCGAGCAACAATGTTTTCATCCTGGGGATTTTTACAAGGATATGTAGATTAAAAGGAAACAATTTTTCAATAGCAGGAGGATTTTTTTCTCCGGACATGAGGTTGTCCCTTACCTTTTATCTTCTTCTTGGGGGAGCCATGCAGTTTCCTTCCGATCTCTCATCTCCTCTCGGTCCTCAACACGCAGTGTTTTTCTAAGTGAGGATAAAGATGAACCCACATCTATATGCGATAGTCCTATTCAGAGATGGATCGATCAAGCTTGTGGCCATTCTTTCAAACAGGATAGTCTCCCTCCCACCCACCTCCATGAGTTGCTTGCTATGATTGATCGCATTCTCATTTATGCTCATGATTATTATGTGCTTGACTCATCTATGTTGTATTGCAAAATTAAGCACAAGGGGAGATACCTTGATCAGATGATCAACTGGTTGCATTGGTTGTATGATTTCACCTGACATCCACATGTGACCTGATTTCCACAAGGCCTTGGGCCCCAAGTAAGTAGGTAGGTTATTTGCTTTCCCTTGCATTTGCATTTGTATGCTCATAATAGCTTAGTTGCATGTCATATCTCATTTTCATATTGCTCTACTTGCATTAATGCATAGTTGCTTTACTTCATTTGCTTTAATCATATCACATGTTAGTGTAGAAATTTTTGAAAAAATGCAGATTTTTCTTCTTTAGATAGTTGTCAATTTTGGATTTTGATCATATGGATAAAGGGTGAGTGAGCCACCCTCGATACCCAACACATTGTTTGTTTCAGTGTGTGTAGGCATAGGTCTTACTAGGAGATGTTCAGGTTCTCATGCACTCTACGACGAGTACATGTCCTCGAGTAGGAGCCAGATGTTATCCCCCATTTCTAGGGATAACTAAGGAGATGATGTCTTGAGGCCCGTAGGTTGCATACAAGGAGTACCGAGAGGCAGATCAACATGAAACCCTTCACTCACCTCACATCACCATTCGATCGATGGCAACAACATCCACCACACCCATCTTGGCTCACAGAGGATAACAGGTCTTGCTTCATGAGGTAACAAGTCCGACGTTGTGGTAAGTGTCATTCTAATAAATGAAGCATTTGAACATGTTGCAAAGGGTCCTTTCTTGATTTTGAAAACGTTTGCTTGGAAATTAGACAGAGGCTTGGTGAGAATGTCTTCTATTTGCTCATCTGTGGATATGTACCGAAGTTCCACTGCTCCTTTCTACACCATGTCTCGGATGAAATGGTATTTGATCTCTATATGCCTTGACTTGTCGTGAAAGACTAGATTCTCTGCAAGCTTCACACAACTTTGATTATCACAGTATATCAAAGTTGGCTCCAACTCTAGATCAAATAACCCTGCAAGCAACTTTCAAAGCCACACTGCTTCACGGCTTGCAACACTGGCTGCTATATATTCTGCCTTTGTTGTATTGAGTGCCACTGACGACTGTTTTCTACTCAAACACGAGATCGTACCTGATCCCAAATTGAAGCAACATCCTGATGTGCTTTTCCTGTCCACTGCACTCCCTGCCCAGTCAGAGTCTGTATAACCTTGCGTCTTTACTTCACAGTCCGAGACATATCTGAATCCATATCCAATTGTACCATGCAGGTACCTCAATACATGCTTTGCTGCTACCAAATGTACATGTCTAGGCTCAACCATGTACTGACTCAATGTGTTCACTGCAAAGCATATATCCGGCCTGGTGTTAACCAAGTACATCAAGGATTCGATCAACTGTCTATGTACATCGTGGGTCAACCAAATCTGAAGAAGAATCGCTCAAGAGCTTTAGATTCGTAACCATAGGTGTGGTCATGGACTTGCAGTCCATCATTTCGAATATCTGCAGGATCTCAACTGTATACTTTCCTTGGCTAAGGAAGATCCCATCTAGTCTCTACCACACCTCTAATTCCAAGAAATAGTGCATCAACCCCTGATCCTTCATTTTGTACTTTGAAGTGAGCTTCCTCTTGCACCCATCTATGAGCTTCTCATCCCCTGTAAGAAACAGGTCATCCACATATAGTACCAATATCGAGGGGCAATCATCTTCAACCTTGTAGTAAAGGTTGGATCTGCATCGCTCTTGGTAAACCCCAAGCTCATCAAATAATTGTCTATTTTGGCATGCCATGCCCTGGGTTCCTGCTTAAGCCCGTACAAAGCTTTCTTCAATTTACAAACATGGGACTCCTTCCCATAGATTACAAAACCTTGTGGCTTCTATATGTACACTTCTTCTGCAATTACACCATTCAAGAAAGAAGTCTTTACATCCATCTGGTGTAATTTCTAGCCCATAACAAAAGCAATAGAAATAATAGATCTAATAGAAGTGTACTTGGCTACTGGAGCAAATGTCTCATCATAATCTTCTCCCTCTTTCTGGGAGAATCCTTTAACCACAAATCTAGCTTTGTACTTTTCTATGCTGCCATCTGCAGCATGCTTGATCTTGTAGATCCACTTGGAAGTCACTACTGACTTCCCTTCTGGTCTCAGAACCACTTCCCACACATCATTCTTCATGATGGATTGGTACTCTTCCATCATAGCATCCTTCCACACTTGCTGCTTTGCAACTTCCTCATAAGTTGAAGGTTTTGAATCAATGATCTTACTCATCAACGTCACATAGTTGGAAAAATTGCGTGGTCTCTTGCTCTCTCTGAAGGTGCCACTGGGAGATGTATGTTTTTCTGCTTCCTGCAAAGTGTTCCGGAGCCATGCTGGTCTCTTCTTGGTAACTGGAACCTCTTTGGGTGGATCTACCGGTATCTCTGGCTCTACTATCTCATTCTGATCTTCTGGGATATGTTCTTCTGGGATATGTTCTTCTGGAGTACAGTCAATCATCACTGCATCCTTTGAAGCCTCTTTCTCCTCTCTATCCTCATCCATGTGAGACTCTCTAGATTTCCAGAAGGTTGCTTCTTCATCAAAGGTGACATCCCTGCTAATCTCAATTTGTCTTTGTCCGAGGATGTATATTCTATAAGCCTTGGAAGTCCCACTGTATCCAACGAAGGTGCCCTTCTTTCCTGAAGGCTCTAGCTTCGTTCTCTTTTCCTTGGGAACATGTATGTACACTGGGCAACCAAATATCCTCAAGTGGTAGACTTTTGGTTTCTTTCTGGTGAATACTTTTTTTGGTGTCTTGTTCCCCAATATCTTATGAGGACTTCTGTTTTGGACATATTCAACTGTACTAGATGCTTCTGCCTATAGATGCATGGGTAAGTTCCGGTCATGGATCATTGCTTTAGCTGCTTCTACAATTGATCTGTTCTTTCTCTCTGCAACCCCATTCTCTTGGGAGTTGTAGGGAGTTGTCAGCTCCCTCTTAATCCATGCTTCTCTGCAAAAATCCTTGAGCTCATTTGAGGTGTATTCACCTCCATTATCTGACCTCAAAACTTTAATCTTTCTTCCAAAGAGATTTTCTACTAAAGCCTTGAATACTTGAAACTTATTGAAAACTTCATCTTTTGCTTTCAAGAAATAGATCCATGTTTTACGTGAGAAATCATCAATAAAAGTGACATATAAAAAGCTACCTAGAGATGGTACCGTCATTTGTCCGCATACATCTAAATGTATAATGTCTAAGATCCCCTTGGATCTATTGCCACTGCTTGGAAAACTTCCCTCGACATTCTTTCCAAGTGCACATCCTTTGCATACTCCATCATGCTCCACTTGCATATCTGGTACACTTGTAACCATCTTGCTCAAAACTGGCGAGGCTCTGTAGTTGAGGTGAGCAAGTCTTAGGCACCATAGCTCACTAGAGCTAATACTGTTGTGTACAAGGGCTCGTGTTGGGTGTCCCTTTAATTTTTACAATCCTCCCTCTCGGACACCAATCACAGTAGTTGAATCTTTACTTGAACCCTTAAGCCATAGAAGGACTTGGCCATCAACAAAAGTTACTCTAAAGCCTCAATCTTCTAAAGCAGAGACAAAGAGAAGATTCTTCTTTAAACCTTGTACAAGCAATACATCCTTTATTGAAATAGAGTTACCTGAATCAAGTTGGTAGGAGGCTTCTCCTACTCCTTTTAGTGCATGCTTGGAATCATCTCCAAGTTCCACCTGAAGGGATGAACTCTTTTCTGTCAAATTTGTAAGAGAATTTCAGAACCGGGTCACGTGCTTGGAAGCACCACTGTCCACTAGCCAAATATCACTTCCTTGAGTGATGGTACTTGTGAGAGCTGAGATAAAGACATACTCTTCATCTTTTGTTTCCCTTGTCTTCTTCTGAGATGTAGACTCCTCCATATCTGCTGCATGTGCATGATGTTTTCTCTTTCCTTTCCCTTGAGAACACTAGTAAGCAAAGTGTCCCAACTTCTGACAGTTGAAACATCTAATCTTAGATACATCCTTCATGTGATCTGGAACTAATCTTCTATTTTTCTTCAGATTGTTGTTTCTTCTTTCTTTTCTTTTCTTTACATGAGCAACAAGAGCTTGGTTTTCTTCATCATTGGTCTTCTGCATCTTGGATGTCAATCTTGATTCTTCTTGGACACAGTCTGTCCATAGCTTGTCAAATTTAGGCAATTTCCTTCTTGCACAAATTCCTTGAACAAATGCATCCCAAGAAGAAGGAAAACCATTTAGAGTTGTAGTCACAAGCTCTACATCATTCACCGAATCTCCAATAGCTGCTAGCTAATCCTTGATCTGAGAAATCCTAATGAAGTAGGTAGAAACTGAATCTGACTTGTTCATCATCACATTTCTGAGTTGATGCCTTAGGGTTAGCTTCCTGCTTGTATTCATGCTTTCATATAGTCTGGTTAAGGCATCAAACATCTCCTTTGGTGTCTTCAATTCTGATACATTAGGAATCAAGTGGTCCTTGATTGAATCTGTCAAGATCCTCTTGGCCTTGATCTCATTTTTCTTATGTCTTGCCTTGACCTCTTCCTCTTCTGGTTCTGGGAGAACTTGCTTAACATGATCCAAGAGCTCATTCTCTTCTATATTGAGAAGTATTCTATGCTTCTGTGATCTAAAATTGTCTGCTCCATCCAACCTATCTTCAACTCTCAGACTGGTAATCATTTTCGCTTGCAGAAACCCTAGGCCTGAAAAATCCCAAAATTTCAACCTTAAAAAGTCAACACTAGGGTTTTAGGACATGTGCTAGGGTTAGGCGAGTTGCTTAGTACAATTTTCTCCTCAATGCTGGCACTAGAAAACCCCAACGACTGGCAATCTTTGTTCTTGCTGGTGTCTTGAGCTAGGTCAAATCTGGCTTCAACCCTCATGCTCTGATACCATGTCAGATTTTCTTAAATTTTTAGTAGCAATAGATTTACCAGAGTACTTTGATCTTCTTTTAACATTCAACAACCATATACTGAAAATATAAGCAGGATCTAGAAGCAGATAGACAAGCACAAGAAGACACAAAGATTTATCATGGGAAAACCCCAAACTTGGGAAAAACCCAACCAACTTTCCTCAGAGAGAATATTTTTGATAACATAATACAACCATGAACAAGCTCTATTCACAAGAGCAAAACCATCAATGAAGAAATCCTGATAACAAGTACTTATCTCTTCTTCTTGTCAAACCCAAGCGAGGTTAGACAACTGAGCAAAACCCTGAAATATGATGTGTAGCAACCCTAGCGAGAGTGCTAGAGTACTCGGTCTCTTCTAGCGAACTTCCCAATATAGAAACCCTAGAAACTGTAGTAGCTGCGTTTTCTTCCTTGCCTTAGACTTGCGCCTTCTTTTCTTGAGTGAGAGAGTTGTGTGAGTGTGTGTCAAATGGCAAGGCGTCTCTGTTTATTTATAGTCTTCAAGTCACTTTATTGGGGCGGACTTCTCTTCCTGGGAATTCTATTTTCACTTTATTATTTTTCTGTAGGGCTGACTTCTCTTCTGGGGTATTCTTCAACTATTCAATGGTCTTCCTTTGACTTCTTGGAATATTCTTCTCTAAGAAAAGTTGTCCAGGAGGGAATACCTCCTGCTACTACAAAACATCAACAAAATCAACCCAAGAAAACAAAAAAAGAGGAAGAACCTCACATTGAAGTGTCCCTTGACTTTTCCTTCCTAAAGATCTTAATCTTAGTTTGGAGGGAAACTCCCACACTTCCAACCATGCATCTAATGAATGAAATCCTCCTTTATTTATAGGCTTCTATCCTCTAAAAATTAGGGCATGGTACCTTTTAGGGTTTTAAAAAGGAAAATGATATTTTAATCGACAAACCATGTCCTCCCACCTAAGGCGCACCTCACTACGACTTTCTTCATGTGATTTTGGGCCTTATGAACCCTAGCGCACCACTTGTAGAGTCCTCATGAACCCTAGCGCTCCTCTTCTAGCATGCAAATGAGTTCACATTTTGTCCTTCTTTAGCTTATAGATCAAAGGATTAACTTGGGACCTCTTTACCTTTTGCATAGGTCACCATTCTACTTCTCTAGAGTATGCTTTTATTCTTTATTTAGGGTCTTTGACCATGTCATCCATGCCACATGGTGCTTTCTCATACTAAAGACTTTCCTCCAAATTTGTAGGACATGCCTCGAACCAAGTGGCCTAGCCCCAAATGTCTCAATGGTGAAGCATGCCTCCGAATATGTGGAATGTGCCTCAAATAATGTATAATGTCTCATAAAGTCACTTTTCAATGCTTTTGAAGCCCCCTTTGCACCAAACATCCCTCTTGCAAGGGGAACATTCATGATCAAGCCGCCACAATGCTGCCTTGAAGTGGAATGTTCGTCATTAAGTGATCTCCTTTTAACAAAACAATGCTCCAAGCTGGGGCATTCCTCCATTATCTCTCTTCCTTGCCACCTGTCATGTCCTAGGCCTCCTCTAAGCTATGGTGTTTTTGCTCTGGACCTCCCATGGTGAGATGTTGTACTTTTGGCTATATTTGACCCCTCAACTTGCCATTAATCATGCCCTGGAGTCCAAATAGGGCAGGGAATTCTTATTCTAGGGCTTTCTTCTTGCTCATATCATCCATCAATGGAGTCTTGGCAAAACCTCCACCAAACTTGTGATTGCTATTGAAGTGATCTGTAAACTGCCGTGGATATTCCACTGGAACAGTTCGTCCCAACATATCTGATAAATAAAACTGAAATCTACACTACGAAGGTAAACCATCCACAAAATAACATAAAGATTTTCTCTGGGAAACCGTTATGAGAGAAAACCCAGTTAGAAGGTGAGGTTGCTTTGCTCTCTTTTCTCTGGTATGGAAATAATACAAGTACAAAGGAGAAGACACTCTCTGTGGAGTTACCTGAGACTTGTTAGGCCGCTGAAGAACATTAACCCCCTCTGTTATGTTTTCTAATTTCCCACTCCCAGTTGTTCTGCTCTGCTATGGAACAAAATACAATAACATAGAATGGAACCCCTTCTCCTCCTAGCGGCATGGTATTTAACATAGCCCGATAACCATCCAGGATTAGGGTTTTGACTAACTCAACCCTCAATTGTGATAAGGTTTTAGATCTTCTAGAATCTACTTGAAAGTCCTCATGTGGTTAGCCCCATACGCATGAGTAACGGGGGTTGATGTGGCATCCTCTTGTACCATGGTGGTTAACACAATAGGTCAACTTACAGGAGGCATTGCTTTTGCATATGAACTCCGATTGACACAATTTTTGCACTGTTGGAAAGGTCTCGATGTGTAGAATAACGTCAAGGGATCTTTGCTACAGTTGGAAAAGTTTTGACCCCCAAAAATGTCATTTAATGCCTTGAAATGGCTCAAGAAGGTTTCAAACCCCAATTTTCCAAACTGGGACCTGCCATAAAAATTACCTTGCAAGCTGATTCCTCTTATTTTTTCCACTTTAAAAGCATCGAGATAGATGACAAATAATATAATGATCCAATCCGAATCATACCTCCCCATTTAGAGAGGCTTTTGGGCCCCAAAAGTTTTACTGAATGAGGTGAGGAAATTTTTCCTCTACCTTCTCCCTAGATTACCACTTTGCTTTGCTTGGAAGTTGTCCTTTCAGCCCAATATACCAAAGGTCATGCTACCCCTGTCTTGTAGTTATGGACTTCTTCTACAAAACTGTGTCCTCTGTCAATTCTTTCTGAGCATTTGGTGCTAAGTCCTCTATGGAAGGTAGGACGTGCCCCTCCTCCCGATCCAACATGGAAGGCTCATAGAGTGTGAGATTCTCCACATTCACTACTGAGAAAATGCGCATATACGGGGGTAGATTGAGTTTGTAGGCGTTATCTCCCACCTTTTCCAATACCTCAAAAGGATCATACCATAGGGCCTTGATCTTCTTACCAAGACCTTGTAGTCTTTCCTTATTCAATTGTAACCATACTATGTCTCCCACTCTAAATGTTCTCTCTGTTCTGTGTTGGTCATGTCTAGCCTTGTACTTTTCCTGTGACTTCTTCAACATGTCCTGTACTTGCAAATGGATCTACCTGATCTTCTCAACAAATTTTTCTTCTTTTAATGCATCTCCTGTGAGGTCCTCCCTCACTCCTCCTTGCTGTTCATATACAACATCTAAGGGTGAAGGTGGAAAATATCCAAAGCAAGTTTCAAAAGGTGATTACCAGTGGAAGTGTGGATTTCTTTGTGATAAGAGTGTTGTATATAGATCAGATTTTCATCCCAGGTCTTCATATGCTTCTGATTGTAACCCCTCAAAATCTGCACTGGAGTTCCGTTGACTACTTCCGTCTGCCCATCTGTCTGTGGATGGAATGCTGTAGACCTCTTGAGCTTAGTGTCCATCTTCCCCCACAATGTAGTCCAAAAGGCACTAAGAAATCTGGTGTCCCTATCGGAAATGATGCTCCTTGGTATCCCAAAGTGCACCCGGACCTGTTCAAAGAACAAGCTTGTTGCTTCATGTCCCTAAATGGTCTTTTTACAAGGCATGAGAATGCACATTTTGCTGAACCTGTCAACTACCATAAATAAATAGTCACGTCCCTTCCTGGTTGTTGGTAAACCTCCCACAAAATCTATGGAAACACTTTCCTAAGGTCGAGTGGATACGGGTAAGGGTTGGTATAGACTTTGCTTCTTGTTACTGGGCTTGCTGGTACAACAAAGTATACATCCTCTAATATACCGTGCTACATCTTCTTGCATTCTGGGCCAGTCCACATACCTCTGTAAGTTGGCAACTGTCTTCTCAACACCAAAATGTCCTGCAACCTTGGAGGTGTGAGCCTCTCTGATAAGCTGCAATCATTCATCTTTAGGGACATAGAGCTTGTTGAGCTTGTAGAGTAAACCATTCTGGAAATTATAGTCAACCTTGCTGTCACCTTCTTCTATATGAATTTGACCTTGTAGCCGTTGAAACACCTCCTCGAAGTCCTCATCTTCTGTGTATGCCTCTTTGTATGCATCATGGGTAAAAGGCTCCATGTGCATCAAAGTTTCCAGAGTTGTAATCTTGGATGTGGGTGGCCTTGAAAGCATGTTTGCCAACTTGTTTGTGCTGCCCTTCTTATACTTGATGACTAGATGAAAATTGAAATTGTTGTAAGAACCCCATCCATTTGTAGTGCCTGGTTTGCTGTAACTTACTCTGGGCTTGCAAATACTAGAGTGGCTGGTGATTTGTGTGGATGATGGTTTCCTTGCCCATGAGATAGTGCTTCCACTTTTTGACAACTTGTACCAAGACGTAGAGCTCCTTGCCATAGGTAGGGTAGTTGAGGACCACCCCATGAAATACTTTAGAATAATATCAGTCGGGCCTTCCTCCCCACATTAACACTGCTCCCATGGCATACCCACTTGCATTTGTTTCCACTCCAAAGGGCTTCTGTAAGTTTGGTAGCATGAGCATTGGTGCTTGACTGATCTTTCTTTTCAGCTCATCAAAGACCTTCTGCTGATTCTTCCCCCACTGGAAACCCTTACTACCTGTTGTTATTGCGTGGAGTGGTGCAACTACTGTTGAAAACGAAGCTATGAACTTCCGCAAGCACTGTGCTGCCCCAACAAAGTTCTTAACTTTTGTGCAATTTTTAGGAACTGACCATTTCACGGTGGCCTCCATCTTGGCGGGATCTATCTTGAGCTCGCCTCCACCGATCACATACCCTAGATACACCAAAGACTATTGAGCAAACTCAAATTTCTTGAGATTGGCCAACAACTGGTGCTTCTTCAGGATCTCTAACACCTGTATAAGATGTGAGATGTACTCCTCCCAGGTATCACTATATACCTGTATATGATCCAAATAGACAATAACAAATGAATCTAGATAAGGGCGTAAAACATGATTCATTAGTCTCATAAGTGTAGCTGGTCCGTTGCATAACCAACCACTCATACCTTGCCTTGTCTTGAAGGTAGTCTCCCAGGTATCTTCTTCTTTGACTCGTACTTGGTGATATCCTGATTTCAAATCCAGCTTAGTGAAGTACTTGGCATGCTGCAACTGGTCCAACAAATCATCGATCCTGGGTAGAGGGTATCGATTCTTCAATGTAATCTTGTTCAATTCCCTGTAATCGATACACATTCTCCAAGTCCCATCCTTCTTGGGCACAATTATGATGGGTGACCCACAAGGTGAGGTACTTGGTCAAATCACACCTTGCTCCAACAACTGCTTCTTTACATCTTTTGCTTCCAGAACAGACTGATTATACAACCCAATGTTCGACAAAGGTCCACTTCCCTCTTAGGTGGTATCCCTTTAGGCTCATGGAACACTCCCGTGTATGCCTTTGGCAACTCCTCCAATTCATTTTTCTGCTCCTTAGTACACCCTTCCAAGGATGTCTTTACTTTTAACGACTCTTCACCAGACCGATTTTCCCTTGGGAAAAGTAAAACATATTTCTTGCTAGAACTGATCAATTTCTTAGCTTGATTGGCATTTACCGGTGAAATTTTATATTTGCCTTTGTGCGCGTTGATGACGAATGATTTACCATCCTTGATGAGGCGGTACTGGTTGGCTATCTGCATGAAGATAACATCCCTCATATACATGTAGGGGCTTCCACACACTACTGCGCATACATCCAATGGTACTGCTATCATAGGATTTGTCCTTGTGCAAAGCTCTCTACAAGATCCCCAAATCTTGTGTAACTACGGAAGAATCTACCACTGTCACCTAAGTAGAGACTTCCCTCGTTTTAGTGATGGAAGAGGTCCACCACAAGGGAGGCTTCCCTGGTGACCTCAAGGGATCAAATAACACGATTTAGCCAAGCCTATCGCTCCCTATCTTAATCACCTATTAGTTAGGTCTAGGTCTATGAGAGGGATAAAGGATAACGAGATAATTGTTGCATGAGACAATAAACAACTTGCAACATATATAGACAATTATCAAGTTACAGAGTGCAAAAATAACCTTTTAGAGTCTAGACACTAGACACGTAGTAAATGCTATGGATGTTACAAATTACAACAGTAAACTAGGTTTATAACAACAATTAATACGCTGCAACAACAACAAATAAAAGTGCTCATTAATGCAACAGTTCACCATGAAAAGTAAGCATTCAACAAGTGTAACATTATCCAATTGCTAGAAGTAATTTCTGAACAAGTTAAGCCACTTATAAATGGGTGTATGCAACAAATTAAGACAATTTTCAGTGGTTGTAGCAAAATTTTGTAACAACAACAATAAATATTGAGAGTTTGCTAGAGTTAGGGTTAGTAATGTTAGTAGGATGTTTGAGAGAGTGAGAAAATTAATTTTAATAACTACTTTAACCACAAGAACACTTCTAGACTAGTGTCGTTGTCCTCTCGGGCTTATGGAGTCTCAAATGCATTAGCTTGAAGATTGATCTAGATGAAAAAAGAAAGGTAAAGCCTAAACCCTAAGGTGCAAACACACTTGAGTCTTAGGTCTTAGGCTTTGAGGAAAGAGGTATCGAGGGTGCAAAAACACTTGGGCCGTAGGTGCCGTTTTTCCCTTCTCCTAGCTTCACTTAGGTCAAGGATCAAAGTCTAGAGTTAAAACCCTAAAGTGTAAGCACTTTTGGGCCTTAGGATTTTAACCTTAGGAAGGATGCTTCAAAAAATTGGACAATAAAGACTTTGTGAGGAAGAGAAACACCTATGTCTTCCTCTTAGGGTTTCAACAAAACAAAAATACTTGCAACAAGATAGCAATTCAACCTTTAGCATTAGTAAGAAACATAAAATTGCAGAAAATTACTTACTTCCTACAAGCAACATGATCATCAAAACCCTAATTGAAGAAAATATCCATCCAAAGAGAGAGAAAACATCCACAAAAATCCTCCTTGAAGTGTAGCACATGAGAGAAAAGAGCCAAAGAGACAAGAGTAGTGAATCTTTTTAGTGTTACCCCACAAAAGTGTGAGGGAAGTGACGATTTGAATGAATGCCAGCGCTAGCCTCTTTATACGAGGAAAACCTAGCGCATTTGTCCACATAACAAGTGAAAATACAATAATAAGTGGGGCTGACCCCTCAAGTAACCTCTACAAATAAATAAAATGCAAAAATGCCATCATAAATGCCACGCGTGTGGTGACGTCAAGCCTCCAAAGGCTAGGGGAGGGCCTCCCAAGGCCACGTGCAACATTTCAAGGTGTAATGAAGGCAAAGGGTGCATCTCATTGTCCATGGTTATGCTCTATCATCAGTGGTGCACCAAGTGTCATCAAACCACATCATCATAAAACCCTAGAAGGTGATGTTATCATCAGAAAGAGGCAAATCGTCAAGGTTCTAGGGTGTTGCATCCAAGGTGGAGGAAGCTGTATCTTGTCTTTGCATGGTGTCCGACTGTCAGCTATTGCAATGTCCCACATCCAATGAGTAATAAGCCTTGGGGGTACACTGCCCAACATGAGGGTTTTTAGCCCATCTGTGTCCATCATGACCAAATCTGCTAAAACCAAGCCCATCTGTCCATCGTCCAAGGTTCTGAAGATGTGAGAGCTCATGTTGGAAGGTGACAAGTCACTGAATGACTCACTGCTCTGCATCACACGTGCCAAAGTCTTGCAACAAGGGCACATCCTGGGTGAAAACCTAGGACGCCCCTCAAAGAACCATGTCATGGCCATCCAAAACAAAGCAGGATATAAGATAGGGTAAACCTAAGTTGCACGAAACGAGGAAACATTTATGAGTTTCTGAAACCAGGACGATACGAAACAGGCCCTCAAAAAATGGAAACGTCGTATATAAAAAAATTAAAATATATATATAGTTTTTAAAAAAATAAAGAATTATATTGCAAGAAAAACATAATGATACACATAAATGACATTTTAGAAGGGAAACCATGTCCATATTAACTCCCATAGATGATGAATATCATTCATTACATGAATGCAAGTAGCAAAATCCAAGATTAGCCTTTATTCTTAGTAGGGAGAAACTCATATTTATTATTCTTCTTGCCTCTTTCCTCCTGCAAAATGATATGGGAAATTGGAGATGCTTAGGTAGTTCCTGTTACCCCCTCTCACCTATGGGTAACTAGGGGAGATCATTCTTCATGATCCACATTGCACACAATGATCCAAAGATGATGATCACGATTCTCCATAGACAACAACCCCTAAGATGCCTTCCCCTCACCATTGTTCAACTCATTCATTTGATCAACAAGGTTCATTTGATGATGGTGGCCCATCACACATGAGGTACATTAGCCATTGTTTCATAGAAAGTGTTACATTTAATGCATTAGGCATTTAGATGAGGATCACAAGTTGATGTCAGATAATGGATCATGATGCTTGGGAGTTATGATTTTTGCCTTGTTTCAACTTGGTGGCCATCATACATGCTCTAGTCAAGTGTTTTCATTCTTAGGGAACATGGGTACTACTGGGAGGCCTTAATAAGGGAAACGTACCATTCCCTTCCATACTTGGCATTTTTTTCATCTTGATTTCTTTCGTTATCCTATCTTGCGGAAATGGCTATTGCGTGTATCCCAAAAAGGTCTGTACCTTCATCCTCCTATGAGAAGAAGGGGCTTGAATGCTCGAGGTTGATGCAACTGGTAAAAGAATGGAAAATGAATTGGGATACAAACGATAAATTAAAAGCCAAAGATCAACTTGAGTTCTACCCCCTTGCAGCCAAAGATCAGCTTGAGTTGTACCCCCTTGCAACCAAAGATTAGCTTGAGTTCTACCCCCTCGCTATGAGGTCATCACCCCAAGTTCGAATGCACCAAATGCATATCAAATTAGGACTTAATTGAGTCCCAGTAAAAAGAATGTATAAATGTAAAAAGGGTCTTGCAAAGTAGTAAATGAATATCAAAAGGCAAGAATAGGGGTGGAAAGAAACAGTGCCGAGGAAAGGGTAACTCAATGCACCAAGCGCTCCCTCTACAAAGGTGCTCATGGAGATGAACCTCACATGTGGGCTTGCATGTCAATGACACCATGAACCCGAAGTAAACCCCATGCCATATCATATACTCATACTTACACTTTGATGGGTTTCTCGGGAACTACTCTACTTGGGTACTGCCACACCTAATAGGGTCTTGTGAGGGTTCTCCCAACTTAAACTTGACAACTTGCATAAAGTCTTAAGATAGTGTGAAGTTTGAAGAAGATACCTAATGTGAATTGCTTACGTGGCTTTGTATTAAGTTGTGGCTTACTTTTTATGATTCTAATGGTTCTTGTATCCATAATGGTTGGTTTTACCTGATTCTATGAGTTCTTACTTGATGATGATGCACCCCATGTGATGGTCCTATTATCCCCTATCCTAGCGATAACTAAGGAGATTATGTCTCGAGGCCCATAGGTCCTAGACATGGAGTACCGAGACCCATACGACTTGATCTTGGCCCCGGAGGGCCCATTTTTTTCTTCAGTGCATCCCATCTATCAACAGTAGCAACATCCATCCCACTAGCCTGGTTTTGAAGTAGTAGTGGGTATTGCTACATGAGGTAATGAGTCCGTGTATCATGGTATGTGTCACTCTGATTTTCAAAGCATTTGAATATGTTTCTTTGAACTCTCCTTTATTTCATAACGTTTGCTTGGAAATTATGCTCTTTAACTTGTTCATACCTGGGTGGGGGGGGGTGACAGAATGCCCTAGTAAGCCAGTTCCCTTTAGGATGAGTGGCCACTAGGTTGGTCTATGAAAGGTCATCATCCATTCCTTCCATACTTACCATTTTTCATCATTATCCCTCTCATCTTCCCCTACCTTGGTTCGGGCATTGGGTTTGCCACACTAGGAAGGGTTGTACCTTGCCTTGTGGGAAGAAGGGGCTAAAGGCCCAGAGGGTAAAAGTAGTTGGCAAGAGTTAAAATCCAAAATAAAACCTTTGAGATGCTTCACCCAGGGATTCCCGAGAAAGCAATAAAAAGCTTCTTGATAAGAAAAGGGGACCCATAAGATAAAATAAAACTCAAGGTCTAGTTGGTGGATGGGAGGTCTCATCATGAGCCGACCTATTAGGTCCATGGGCATGTAGTGGTATGACATTACTATCTATCTTGTCACCAAACCAGAGTAGTGGCTCTTGGTGGCATAGCCAAGAGAAAGGGGGTCTCATCACGAGCCAACCTTCTCATTTTCGTAAAGTGCCTGTGGGTAACGTTGTCACCACTGGTCACCACGCCAGGACAATGTCCCCCAGCTTTTCCCTTGAAAAGAAAAAACAATAAGACAAAGAATAAAAGGCATTGAATGGGCTAAGAAACAATGACATCCATGACAAGGTGCAACTCACCCTCTACAAAGGCACCCACATGCAAGACCTACATTTCCCTGTTATCATTGCACCCTTTGCCCAAACATTCCCCCTCCACCATTTCACACACTTACATGACCTAGATTGGTCTTCACCTGGGAAACACCCCAAACTTGAGGAGGATTAGCCCAATAGGACATCCCGAGACCCTCTCCAAACCTGACTTGTTAAATTGCATAATGTCTTTGAGCATTTGTCTGGGTAAATGGGGTTTTATGCACATGTTTGGGTAATTTGATTATTGGATGTGATTGACATTGCTATGATCCCTGTGACTTATGAGCCCATGGAGGGTGTACTTGTTGTTGCTGTAAGACCATGCCAGGTGGACAAGTACATATGGGGAGATGATTAGCTCGGACCTCCATGGGGCCGAAAGTCCAACTGATGGATGCTGTGACCCTAACCAGGGGCAAAGAGACACTAGAGGATGGCACTAGGAAGAAAGAAGGACGTTTTCCCCGAGACACTCTGGCAGGCCTAGACCTAGGGGGGTCTTGCCCTTCCACCATGACATTGGCCCTTGAAGGCCTCTGACGTCATCATGTTGACCCTTGACGTCATCCAGTTGGGGTTTGGCATTTATGAGCACGGTTTGGTGCTAGTTGGCACATGTGGCAACATTTGAGGGCTCTGGAGGCCAAGCGTTTTGCATTTGAGGCCTAATGTTCCATGCTGGGGGTCTAACGTCACCCTAGAAGGGCATGACGTCATCCCTATAGTGAAATTAGGGTTTTAATTATTGATTTTATGTAAAAACTGGATTTTTGATATAAATTGGCTATGTCGGCCTTTTATGACCTAAAAAATAATTAAAGGTCATTGATATTGTATAAATAAGAGATAAAACTCATATTTTTTCATCATTCACTCATCATGCAAGTGTTGGTCTTGTTATCCCCGATATCTAGGGATAACTAGGAGATCATGTCTCGAGGCCCACATGGTCCTAGACATGGAGTACCGAGAGCAGGAGCGACCTGAGCATGGTCCTGGAGGACCCATCTTCTTCTTCTCAGCCAGACTTG
>ML832187.1:22954-44120 GCA_009831015.1 Picea engelmannii | reverse complement strand
ATCTTAACATTGCAATATGGATTGCTCAGCTGAATGGGAACTTTGACGCAAGAGCGTCTAGTCGAATTTCAGAGAGCTCGGGCTGCTGGATGATGTCGGTGGGTACAGCTCCGAAGTCCTTCCCTGCCGTTGGATCAGGCTGGCCGATCCAACGGCCCATGCTTGTTCCGTATGGGTCGATGACTTCGGTGACGTCATCCCTTTAGACCTCCGGAATCCCTCACTGTTGATCTGCCCCTCCTTGATCGGATGGTCCATTTCGGAGGCACACGAGCTTGGGTGAGGCCAATTGCTTTGTCCTCCCAAAATCCCTCCTAACCGTTGCATATTTCCTGTAGAGCCAATGCCCTTTAATAAACTTATTCGTCTGCAGATTGAGAGCATACCTGGCATTAGTTTAAGTGCTACATTTTTTTAGTATGTATGACGGTTGTTAAACTAATGCAGAATTTTTTTTAATATTATTACACAAGTTAAAAAAAGGAAGAGGAAGATTAGAAGAGATTGTGTGAAGAAAAAGGAAGAGAGCAAGGGCGCATAACAGTGGAAAAATGGATAACAAAGGAGCTCGAGGAAAGCTCTTTGAAAAAGAAGAGAGGCTACTCAGTGAAATGGGGATGAAGAAACAAAGGGAGAATAAATTTCAGGTTTTAAGAATTCTCAAGCAATTGTAATGCCCGTCTTAGACTTATATGAGAGGGCTGTCGGTAAATTTTATTTGATTGCTGAAGTCTTTTAAACCTTAATGTTGTAATTTACAATTTTCCTTCCGAAAATTCATATAAATCTGATAATGAACTTGCCTGTGTGTGCATGGTGCCCACTTAAGCTAGAATTTTGTATGAATACTTCTAAATTGGTGTTGTGTGCTCTGGGTGTTAATTTCCAATTTGCAGTTTTGTTGGTGCTTTTTCTTTTAATACATACAGGGTTGCTTCAAATTTGGTATCGGAGTAGGTTTATCCCGTTGAAAGAGAACAACTCTGGTTGAGGAGAGTGCTGGCTAGAATTGTTTTTGGAGGAATTTGAAGTTCCAGCAAGGAGGTTTTGCTGCGTAAAACTGTAAGAAGGGGAATTTATGCAGGAGGTAGCAGAATATATAATAGAAGAGTAACAGGCATGCAATGGAGAGGTAGAAGGCAATGTGGTGGCCTTGCAGATGATGTAGCTTAGGCATTGAGAGCTATTCAAGATACTCTGGAAGCCATTGAGATAGCTTAGAGAAGAGGAGTTGTAGCAGAAGTTCACGATGTGAGTGATGATGAATAGGAGGTTGAAATTCCACAGTAAGAAGCTGAGATAGTCGAAGACCCAGAAGAGAGAAACATTAAAGTGTTAGACAGATTTGAGACTAAAACCCAAGATGGAAACCCCTACCTATTTAGGGAGTCTAAACCTAGAACTAATTGACTGAATAAGACACATGGAAAAATTCGTTGGCATAGAGCAAATTGAAGACCATAAAAGAGTGAAGATGGCCTACATGACGCTGAAAGGACATGCATCCTTATGGTGGGACAATGTCGAGTTGGAAAGGCAAAGACAAAATCAAAACCTGGGACAGAATGGTGGCTAAACTAGGGTAAGTTTCTACCTATAGACTATACTCTGAATTTGTTCAAGAAGCTACAGATCCTTAGGTAGAAGGAGATGACTGTCAAGGAGCACACACATGAAATTTTTTAAGTTGTCTATTAGGTCTGGGCATAGTGATGAAGGAGAGGAGGCTGTGGCTAGATATATCAATGCTCTATGCTATTCAAGGTGAGCTGAGCATAATGAGAATTAGGACAGTCGGAGAAGCCTGCAATGCTCTATGCTATTCAAGGTGAGCTGAGCATAATGAGAATTAGGACAGTCGGAGAAGCCTGCCAGATTTGTCTTGAAGGTCAAGGAGAAATTGTCAAAGAAGCAACTAAGTACTCGTGGAAAAATAGTGAGAGGTAGAGGTAGAGGTAGAAGTGTAATTTGAAGAAGACTGAGTTGTAGGACTAAGAATGAGGGAACTAAGAATGAGGGAGGTTGTCGAGCTAATTATATTACTACAAATAGCCTCCATAAATTGTCAACCCAGGGAGTAAACTTTGAAGCACAAACACTGTATGTTCAGGACTAGAGCCTATCCTAATTCTAATTTACTCTTAATCTAATCTATTATAATTTTAAGCTTCTCTAATCTAAAAATCATTCAAACTACTTTGATGCAAAGATTTCAAATTCATTAATTCTATTCAAAATTCTAATATTAACTAAATATCTAAATACTATAAAGCATACAAATCTAAGTTCTATACTAATTATAGAAACGAAATACTTCTAAAACTATTTTCAAAAGTAATCTCGATTTAAAACATCTACCTAATTGAAAACTTATCTATTTAATGTGACTCAGAAACTAAACTAAGTAACAGAAAACTATATAAAGTTACAGAAAACAGAGTAAGATTTTCTAATTTTAAAAAGAAAATACAACTAAGTCTATTCCATTTAGAAACTTAAATTTTCAAAAACAATATATGACTTTAAACAAGAATTGAAAGCTACAGCAAATCAAATTGAACTTATGAAACTGAGAAAAATAATCCTTTTAAATCGATCTATCCAAACATCAGAGCTCGTTTCTAAACTGGAAAACACTGTGCATATTACTTCAATAGCAATCAAACAACAAGAAATAGATTCTAACATGTACAAATCTGATTTCTACAGCTACTAAACTTTAAGGACAATTCTTACTTTTAATGAAAACAGGAAGCAACAATTAACATAACTATTCTATATAAAAGCTAAAATTACAAAGGAAGGGCTTATGGTTTTCTTGGTGGATCCTTGTCAAAAAAGCCACAAGTTCCTAAGTGACTTGCAAACTAAATTCTAAGCTACGGATATGTAAAAGAGAACATTAACAATAGAAAATAAATCAGATTACAGTCTAAAGAAACATATGTATC
The DNA here is from genome assembly GCA_009831015.1 of Picea engelmannii. NCBI lineage: Eukaryota > Viridiplantae > Streptophyta > Pinopsida > Pinales > Pinaceae > Picea > Picea engelmannii. The sequence continues at coordinate 41,169 of ML832187.1, read as the reverse complement.
ATTACTTAAAATACTAAAAACAACATTGTATGAGTTGATCTCCGTTAAATTCAGAAAACCAACACTTGAGCAGCGCAATTCTTCTATATGATATTCATTGTTTATTACATTTCGTTCCATTGTTTTTATAGCTCAGGATCTAGATAACTAATCCCGATTTCCTAGTGACAAAGCCTATCTTCTATTTAATACACAACCGTTTACAGAAGGTAAATGATTCCTTCAATTAATGAGTAACTACTCATGCCCGAAAAACTCGTTATCTAATAACAGATCTTCATCTCTATGGCATGTAGTGCCGAGAGATGAAGATCTAATTGATTATACGTGAGTCATCAAAGAGAGTTGAGATGGAATATTCAGTTTTGCTTGAGCAAGCTGGCAGCACCTGGAGTGTAGAAAATCCTCCATGATATTTAATCTGCTGCTGAAATCAAAGTATGCTGCAAAATATAATATAATCAGTCACGAGCTTCCAAGAATTACATTTAATCATTAAATAAAAGGAAATTAAAGAATTTTGATCAATGACCATACCTTACTATACTTGCTGGATATTTGGTTATATGTGTGAAAATATAGATGGGTTTGTGAGGTCAAAGATCAAATGAAGAGGTGAAAGAGTGGATATGGAGGTTGCAAAAAGTGTCAATTTGGAGAGCCAACATCTCCCCTATGCCTGTGTATTTGCATGTCCTCATGCAAACATGCCCTTTTGAAAAGCTTCAAAATTTCAAAACTGTGTTGCATCCCTTCTTCAAACAAAACTTAAGATGTATTAACAATGATGTGCATCGCCCTTTTAGCCTGTTCTCTACTGTCTTTGAGCTTCTTTTTTAACATACTAATATGAGCAAGATGTTTCAATGCCTCTGTCTTCCAAGTCCTTCCTACCTTTGCAAGACGTTTATTCTCAGAAATGGTCTTCTTGCGCTTGGTGCTCACCTTCTCATATTTCTTTGCAAGCTGAAGGCCACATGACCTTAGTTCTTCAATGACTTCCTTGTATTTTCTGACAGGTACCTTCAACTTTTCATTCTCAGCCTTAATGTACCGATCCAAAACAGTATACTCTTCTAATGTTGTTCGAAGTCCCTCTATTTCTCTGTTCTTCTTCTGGATTTGATCACTGATAGAGGTTGTGGGCACAGTAGTAGGGATTTCAGTGTTGGGCAAGTCGTCTTCAGGGGTGCCATAGTCGAATTGATGGAGATTGAATAGCTTAGGGTCATATTCGACATGACAAGATTTAGAAGACAGTAGGTCATGAGCATGCTTAACATATTCAAATTTAGGAGAGTCTTTGTTAGGAAGATTAAACGAAGGAAAATCAAACTCAAGGAAATTGTTTTGAGGAGAATCATGTTTGAGCACAGGAGAAGGGTCTGAAGAGAGATTTTTCTTCTTCTTAGAAGGTTCCAGTTCTACCTTAGGGGAATCATCCAAATTTATGAAGACTGATGGAAGTGCATTTTGAGGTAAGTTGGAGGGTTTGACAGTCATACTTCTCATGACACGACGAGGTGCCGAGGGTTTAGCAACAGTAGGGTTTTCAAGTAAATTTCGTTGCTTCTTTACTTTTTGTAGGAAAGAAGCAAAAAGATTGATCAGAGGCAGTTCTGGATTTTGGACAGGAAGGGTTTTGACCCTATGACCTTCAGAATTGACGGTGACCCGAGTAGAAGGAAGACTTCTAGGTGAAGGAAGGCCCCGAATCTTGGTTACAAAATTATCCCAATTATCCCTCCAGAGATGCAACTTGTCCTCAATGAGAATTTTGATCAATCCATGATAGTAGAGGCTGTTATAGGGGTTTCCAAAATGCTTTTGAACCCTCCTTGACATTTTAGCTAGGCTTTTGCACAAGAAATATGGGAAATTCATTTCCAATTTGGTTTCAAAATGTAAGAGAAGGCGGACATGGTAATTCAGAGTAAGTACATACCTCCCTTCACAAGTCAAGTATTTCTGCAACACATAAAGCACATTGCGCCATTCATCCTGCATCCAATCACGAGGGAAACCCTTCTTCCAGTTTACAGTCTGATGCTCCTCCTTTAAGAATCTGGTACATACTGCATGCTCTATGGGTTTATTTTTAAACCAACGTTCCCCTCGACAAGGTAAGCCAGAGGCACGAGAAACTGTTTTCTTAGACACTGTCACGATAAAATTGCCAATGTGCACTAGTTTCCCATCAAATCCCTGAGTGAAATACAGGGTGATTTCATCTTCATACCCCTGAAATTTCTAAAAGAATTGATACCAGGTGCCTTCAAATTTCTTTTCGCATCCGTTGAACTCAGGAAAGTTTTCTAGCACAGAGATAGATATTGGTTCATGACGCTCAACTCCCTTCCTCCCCATCTGTTCTGTGAATGTAATTTCGATAGGAAACAGAGGATGAAACAGAAGCTAGGAAAATGATGAAGGTTATCAAATAGGCATGTGAACAAGTCTCAACAAAGTTCTTCAAAGCTTCTAATCCTTTGATTCTAGTAGCAATTTGATAATCCTGACTCATACTTCACTACCATTCAAATGCATGGCGTGTAAGAGGTTTTATGACAATATTGAACTGTCAGTATAATGATGAACTTGTTGTGTATGATATCATGAAGGAATGAAGCGAGGATTGCATGGATAATAGAAATCATCATCATATATTTTTAAAGTGATAAGATCTTCATCTCTAGGCACTACGTGCCATAGAGATGAAGATCTATTTATAAGATATAAGGATAGTTATAGAATGATGATGACAAACAGAGGTTGATATGGGCTATATGATGACATTCGAAAGGTAGAAGGACATAGGCTTAGCAAGTATCGTAGGTATAATTCATAGTAAAATTTCCTTAAATTTAATGAAATAAATAAATTCCAAGAAAGATTCATACCTTAGATCAATGTTACCCTTCAAGAACAATTTTTTCAGAAATACTTTGGTCTGTCAGGCTTCTGCTACATGTTGTAGGTACTATGGCAGAATGAGATTTCTGTAATAGAATACAATTTCCTACTTTTGCTTTGCTCCAAATATTGTGCTGCTACAAGACTGAGGATTTCTCTTTTGATAGGTTGTCCACTGTGCTAAATGTTACTGTCCAGAAGAATAAACTGTTCTTCAAAACTGCAAACTAATGAAACTGTCCATGAGTACCAAAACTACAAAGTCTTCATCCAAATACTTCCTTTTTGTGCAGATCTACCTATGTGAATAGATTTTGTTGATGTCGAACATAGGTAAAATTCACTGGATTACCAACCAATATGGAAAGTTGTTAACCAGTGCAAGATATCCCACCTTTGATGTCAATGGGAATCAAGGCACTAGATACATTCAAACAGTCATGAATAGATTTGTTGAAGTCGAATGAACTGTAGAATTCTTTTGCCAAGAAACATTAATGTATTTCCTTAGAAAATGACAAAGATACCTGCCATTGAGGCATGCAGGCTCCAAGGTATCTGAAAAATGTCTCAAGTTTCAAACCCAGAAAATGATATTGAGTCGATGGGTTGAAACTTGTTGGAAGGAACGCCTTAATGAATCTTCCATCATCTAGCTGAACACCGATCAAACATGATTTTGAAGAAATGAAGTAGGCACCAACAAACTTTATTATGGAGTCTAGCTAGCCAGTCACTTGGTTTTCTAACCAGACCCCTGCTAGACTATGCCAGACAAACTAGTTTTCATAGTAAAGCTTGTTTTTCTCTTTACTTTTATTCCTATTTTTTATTTGTTATTCTATCCTATTCTACTGGAAGTAAAAATGTCCTTTCAAGTGTATGCATACTTCCAGTGCAACCACCTATGAATCATGATTTCTAAATCATGATTGTTCACACAGTGTTTATGAACAAATGTCCAGCTATAAAGAACCAGATCCTCATATGATCTTGATTTCAAAAATTGTTGAAAAGTAAAAGGATGGAATGGACAAACTATGTTAGTCCATATTTTAATAGATCCTTGATTTGCTAGGCTTTTCAAGCCAAGCTGGTATTCTTCCTCTGGTCCCAAGCAAGCAAGAAATTCTGCAATTTCAGGTTCTAGTTGTTCTTCTTCCTCAGGTCCTTCCCATGATTCTTGAGCTCCTTCATCAAATGAGGAAGCATAGATGAATAGGTCTAGGTCTTCAGGTTGAGGACACTTATTGATTTGCTGCTCACTTTGAAAGATGGATTCATCTTCAGATATGGATCTGATACTATAACAAGGCTTGAGAAAGCCCCTTGTAGTAATAAGCCCTTCTTTGCTCAACAAGTTTTTGAACATCTCTAAACTTGTTTTGGTTCAGCTGTCCCGCTCCACAAGTGGATTAGTAACAAGGTTCTTACAACACCTAAATGTTTTGAAACTTTGAATTTTAAAGCTAATTTAACTTATTTGCAAAATTCTTTAAAAAAAAAAAATGTAAATAACTCTAAAGTAAAGAAACTAGATTAAAATTAATTGTTGTGGGTGCTACTAACCTAGTATTCAAACAATACTACTTATGGAAGCTAGTTAGAAATGAAAGCAATAAAATACTATGAAATCATTAAACTAACGCATTTCTATTTGAAAGAAATTCTCGTAAAATCTAATCTCCAGTCCTTTTTAGTGCCTCCCCGGCAACGACACCAAAATGTCGAGCTAATTATATTACTACAAATAGCCTTCATAAATTGTCAACCCAGGGAGGTAAACTTTGAGGCACAAACACTGTATGTGCATGACTAGAGCCTATCCTAATTCTAATTTACTCTAATCTAATTTACTCTTAATCTAATCTATTATAATTTTAAGCTTCTCTAATCTAAAAATCATTCAAACTACTTTGATGCAAAGATTTCAAATTCATTAATTCTATTCAATATTCAAAATTCTAATACTAACTAAATATCTAAATTCTATAAAGCATACAAATCTAAGTTCTATACTAATTATAGAAACGAAATACTTCTAAAACTATCTTCAAAAGTAATCTCGATTTAAAGCATCTACCTAATTGAAAACTTATCTATTTAATGTGACTCATAAACTAAACCAAGTAACAAAAAACTATATAACGTTACAGAAAATAGAGTAAGATTTTCTAATTTTAAAAAGAAAATACAACTAAGTCTATTCCATTTAGAAACTTAAATTTTCAGAAGCAATATATGATTTTAAACTAGAATTGAAAGCTACATCAAATCAAATTGAACTTATGAAACTGAGAAAAATAATCCTTTTAAATTGATCTATCCAAACATCCGAGCTCGTTTCTAAACTGGAAAACACTGTGCATATTACTTCAACAACAATCAAACAATAAGAAATAGATTCTAACATGTACAAATCTGATTTCTACAGCTACTAAACTTTAAGGACAATTCTTACTTTTAATGAAAACAAGAAGCAACAATTAACATAACTACTCTATATAAAAGCTAAAATTACAAAGGAAGGGCTTATGGTTTTCTTGGTGGATCCTTTCCAAGAAAGCCACAAGTTCCTAAGTGACTTGCAGACTAAATTTTAAGCTACGGATATGTAAAAGAGAACATTAACAATAGAAAATAAATCAGATTACAGTCTAAAGAAACATATGTATCATTACTTAAAATACTAAAAACAACATTGTATGAGTCGATCTCCATTAAATTAAGAAAACTAGCACTTGAGCAGCACAATTCTTCCATATGATATTCATTGTTTATTACATTTCATTCCATTGTTTTTATAGCTCAGGAGCTAGATAACTAGTCCCGATTTCCTAGTGACAAAGCCTATCTTCTATTTAATACACAACCATTTACAGAAGGTAAATGATTCCTTTAATTAATGAGTAACTTCTCATGCTCGAAAAACTCGTTATCTAATAACAGATCTTCATCTCTATGGCACATAGTGCCGAGAGATGAAGATCTCATTGATTATACGTGAGTCATCAACGAGAGTTGAGCTGGAATATTTGGTTTTGCTTGAGCAAGCTAGTAGCACCTGGAGTGTAGAAAATCTTCCATGATATTTAATCTGCTTCTGAAACCAAAGGATGCTTCAAAATCTAATATAATCAGTCATGAGCTTCCAAGAATTACATTTAATCATTAAATAAAAGGAAATTAAAGAATTTTGATCAATGACCATACCTTACTATACTTGTTGGATATTTGGTTATATGTGTGAAAATATAGATGTGTTTATGAGGTCAAAGATCAAATGAAGAGGTGAAAGAGCGGATATGGAGGTTGCAAAAAGTGTCAATTTGGCAAGTGGGACTAAGAATGAGGGAGGTAGTAGTGAAAATTCCATAGACCAAGGATTTGGGAGAAGTAATAAGGCCTTTAGAGGCATAGGAACCTTTGAAGGAAGAGGAAACTTTAGGGGTAGAGGGGATAGAAGATCCCTAGTGATTTGTTACATATGTGCCACACACCAGGGCATAAAGTTTTTGAATGTCCAAAGAATTTACATACTAACAGGAGGTAAGAGAGAAAAACTGATGCAGACCCCCCTACTCTCCCTCGGGGCTGTGCAACCTCCCGGTCAAGGATCTTCGATTTCGAGCTGAATCGACTCTCTGAAACCTTAGTGGTCTCACTTACAATTTAACACAGGCCCTTTCAGTCCTCAGGTGTAGGTTCTATGGCACTCGCGACCTCTTCCTTCACGCTGCTGAACTCTAGAATTTATGGCGCTAACTCCTATCTCCTTAGCCTTCTCCCATATGTGACCTCGAGATGTGACCTCGTGTAAACACGTGATTGCGGAGCAGCCAAAAGTGGTTTGAGACCACACCACTTTTCTCCTCGCAATTCACCTCGAACTGCTATGTATCCCTTTGTCGATACCGTAGTTTCAATTGCGGCCCGCTCTTTGATTTTTAACGTCTGAGCACTTTCTGGCCCCACAATCAAGCGTGACTGTTGATATTGCGATCTCGGACGGTGCCTCTTGATCGACATATGTGATTTATTTCTCCCTTTAGGCTTCGGGAGTTTCAACACTCAACTCTGACTTCCTCCACAGTACTCCCACCCGAAGTCGACGATCTATCGATGCGTGTCCCTCACAAATCATCGACTGTGGTTCACTTCGGCTCTTCAGAATTTGGGAGTCTCAAATCCTAGACACTCACTTTCTCTCGGAGTGGTTTTACTTGCAATTCACGGATCTCTACTACATGTCCTTCTGAATTGGATGACTACAATTTACTTCGGCTCTTCGAGGTTTGGGAGTTTCAACTCCTAAACTGAAATCCTCGAAGTGACTTCCCCCCCCCCCGATTTCTCAAATCGACGGTCCACAAACTTCGATTGAACGGACAATCCAGATCAATTCTTTCAGCTTCGACAATTTTTGTTGGTCGTCTACTATAAGGCCTGTGCATACAGGGCCTCATAAAACATAAATATATTTACAGAATTTCTATCTTATTTACTTCTATCTTAATCACTTCTTTATTTACCATCATAATAAATTTTGTTCCAACAGAATGAAAAAAAATGAACAACATAATAAATAATAAGGAACAACATTTTCAACATAATAATAATGACAACATAACAATAATGAACAGCATGAACAACAACATAATAATAAAGAACATCATGAACAGAAGCATAATAATAATGAACATCATGAACAACAACATAATAATAATGAACAACATGAACAACAACATGAAATGTATTTACCTCAAACTGATGTTGAACTGAAGCTGGACTGAAGTTGATGAATCCTACTCAAATTGGTTAACCTCTCAGCCAGCTAGGAATAGCCTATCCGGCTCCCTAGCCCCAGGATTACTTACGGTTTCCTGGCCCCCGAGCCCAAAAATTCCCGGCAACACGTGCCCCCCCCTGTAAGAGTCTTCAAGTCAACTATAAGCACAAACAGATGCAAAATAGATACATAGTCCCAAACTGCTTCCTCCCTTCTCTAAATTTTTCTCCCCCTGTCATGAATTGAAAATCTTACTTCACCAAAAAAAAACATCCCTTTTCTCGAGTCCTCAACTTCCCTTATCTTCCTTCCTCTCCCTTATCCACCACCTTCCCTTCATTAATCACTCAACCACCTTATCCCTCCCATAAATTGGTTCAACTACCAATAACAATCATATTATAATAAAGTCTTCAAAGAAAATCTTATTTTATAATTCATTAAACTAATATTTATTAAACTAATACTTATTAAACTAATATTTATTAAAGAATTAATTAGGGTTGTTACATATACATGACACAACTCCTTGTATCTTCTGACGCCAAAATGACAAACAAGTTCTCCTCCCAGATAGCTTCTCCTCTGAAATGAACGATAGTCCACTCTTCGACGATTTCACTTTCTCCTTGTCCACAAAAATCCCGAAGTGTTTTCGCTCCAAAGTTATGGATGTTGCGCCACCTATCCCTTTGGATGATGGATGATCCCTGGTCTCTTCGGGACTTCGGCAAATCCTCGCTTCTATATGCACGTAGATACTTAACACTCGTGCGCTTTACCCAGATCCAATGGTCTGGAATGATCTCGCTCCCTCCTGGATGGATCTTAGCTAGTGGCTCGTGAAACCTTCAAAACTTCACTCCCTTTGAAGATTTCTCTCGCTATCTCTCTTGATCTTTCTCTCTGTTATAACCCTAAATTGCACTATCCCTGCTTACCTGGCATCAGGCCAACTCATTGCCCTTCATTGCCAAAGCCATGCTGAAGAGACTCTTCAAAAACCTCATAAATTGAGTAACCCGCACCCTAACCTATCACTGGGTGCGTTGGAACAATGGCAGGCCTTACACTGCATGTGTTGGAACGCTGGCTGGCCCACTACAACCAGCATTTACCCAACAAAGCAAAAAATCAGGAAAGTTTCTAACGGAACGAGAAGCTTTTGGTCAGTTAACCGGAACTCCCAGCCATGCATGGCCGAGAGTTCGCCTAAAACCCTAGCTCCTTCTAGACTATAAAAGAAGGGGTAGGGGTACTATTCAAGGGAGGAAAATCATAGCAAAGAAACTCTGCCAAATTTTCGAATCCGTCTTGTCCCAACCCTTTAGCCTTTCCTCAAGATTTAGGAGAATTCAAGCAAAGCAGTTGGAGGACAAAGAAGAGGAGGTGCCCAGGATCAGGGTCGAGGAACGGTGGACGGTCTCTATAATCATTGTAAGTTGATTCGTATTGAGATTAATAAAAATATACTTTTTCCATCCCGAATACATGAGTCTTATATGTCTTTATTTGATTTGTGTTTAATCTCTAACCCTCTAGTAGATCAATAGCATGCATGCGTAGTTTTGTCTTGATTGCAGGAAATCTTTTTGGAAGGAGCAGCAACAGCAAGGGGATAAAAACTCAACGGAGGATCTACACCAACTGTCGATAAAAAGGTTAGTTGGTTCTTCCCATGTTTGCATGAGAAAAAGGGTTCTAGGTTTGGGGTAGAAGGTTAAAAGTTAATTCTTAAGGGTCATGATCTGCATGCAAGTTTAAGCCCTAGCTTGTTAGTCCGTAGGGTAGAATAACCCCACAACAGAATTGGCGAATCCACTGGGGATATTTACTCTTAGGGTTTCCGGATTTGGTTAAATGTCTTTTGGGTAGTTCAAAGTAGTTCAGTTTCTATTTCTTTGTTTATTTTGTTGTCTGTTAGGTCAAAATCTAGCAGGGAACCTGGTTATCAATACCAGTTCTTCCTTGAATGTTGCTTGACATTTATTCTCGGGACACACAGAGGTACACGCGGTCTGCAGAAGTTCTGCACGCGTGTAACCCACGCCCTAACTGTCTACAACACGCGTTTGCCCGCGTGCTGAAGTGGTTTCAGTAGCGTGTAGCCTTCAGGAAGCTTGAGAGGCAGTCTCCTCTTCCCTGTCAGAAGTTTACCTTCTCAGGGGACTTTCTGGATCCTGTCTGGGTCTTGTAGGTTTATTGTCTTATTTTTCAGTCTGCCTTGTTGTGTTGGTTTTTCTTTGCATTTGTTTTCTTTTTGCAATTTTTTTCTTTTCTGTTGAAGTGATAGCATCTAAGCCTTTTAGAGACTCTGGTTGTCAATACCAGATATCTTTTTCAGGTCTAGACTGCCTATGTGTGGTTTTATCTGGGCTTCTATACTGACCCGCGGCCTATTTAAGTCTAGCCCATGGGTACCTGCGTTCTGTTTTAGCTCAGCACGCGTTCACACGCGTGCTGTCTTGGTGACAGTCGTAGGTTGATTGGTAGCTTTTCAGCTTGGGTGGGGCAGTCATCCCCTCCTGTGGTGAAAAGATCTCTTCTTAGGAGTATCGAGTCTAGAGATGCACAGGCAGCAGGTTAGGGCATCTTATCCTTAGCCTATGTTTGTTAGTTGATGTTTTGATAGAAAAGACAAAAGAAAAAAAAAAGAAAAAAAAATGGTTTTTAGGCAAGTGTTAGAATTGGTGCTGTCTTGATTGCTTTTTCGCATTTTGTGCTTTGATTCTGTTTGCAATCTGCGCTTTAAGCCAGAGTTTTCTTTTCATTCTCTTGGTTTTGTTCTTGTCAACATTTTTCCTTGTTGCGTTACTTTGCAATGAAATAAAAAAAAAAAAAATTCCTATTTCATTTTCTTCTTGAGTTGAAGATTGTGTTGTTGCATCAGTAGCTAGGAAAGAAGTCTTTTTGCATAAGTTTTTGCAGTGCATATCAAGTATAAGTAGCTCGCAGATCTGAGTGAAAGTCTTTCATATTTACTGCATGAAATCTTAGTAATTTTGAAAAGAAAAAGAAGTCTTTCGTTTTGAAAAGTTGTTGGTTTTGCATTTTAGTAACAGTTTTTTGTTTCCAAGCATTTTTTGTTCATTTTACTTTGAGTCTTTTTACACACCATCAGTTTCACTTTCGCACCTTCTGACTTAAAAATCCCATTAAAAGCAACGCTAATTAAAATCAAGTAGACTTTTCTGTTTGTAGGGTGCATAAACTAGCTCAGGAATAGGGCCTTGGAATAGGTTGGAGAGTAAAATCTCCAAGGCCACCCAAACCAAACATTGGAGTCTGTCAATAGGGAGTGTAGAAGTCCAGTTACGGAAAGTTATTCAGGAACCCCCTCTAACACAGGGGCTAAACACGAGGTCGCGTAAGGAAAGGTAGCGGAGATAACCCCTCCAAAGTTGGACTGAGCGTTGTGGAGAACACATATCGAAGATTTGTTAAGGGATTCCGTCGTCTGCATTTTCCACAGAGCTTCGTGGGTCTCGAATCCGTTCGAGGTCCTCAGTTGTCTTCTGGACCATTTTCTCTCGATACCCTTGAGGTGTTTCGGGCTTGATACCCTGCTCATTGTGGTCTACCCGACTATCGATTGTACCGGCCTGATAGCTGTTCACGTGCTGGAAAACTAGTTGCCAATCTTTTCTAGGGACATACACAGGTGACTGCGGGGGTATACCGCGATACCTAGGACGGACATCGGACCAACGCTTTGCAGAGTATACCCGGAGGGTACTTCCGTATTCGAGTTTCACTTGCACCAGTAAGTTGCTCTAGTGTTGGTTGTTGTAACTGTTCTTCCAACTAGTTTAGTGCTTGCTTGATTTATCTTCTAGGGGCTTTCTTTTAGGGTGTGTTGCTGTTTGTTCGTGTAGAATACCTTAGCGTGTCGTGAATCTTCTCACACAGTGGAGGATTCAGAGCTCTGTCGGTCACAAAGGCTTCTGGGCCCGCCGCCGGTTATACTGGAGCCACCCCAGCCACCTTTGAGGCGGAAGTTAGACCAACGAGGGTCTTTCGAAGCAACCGGGTTTCAAACCATTGAGCCCAAACAACTCCCGGAGGAATCATCTGCCAATATTGGATCGATTGAAACCTCAAACGTTGATACTTGACCAGACATTATTGTGCCAATTCAATTTTACGAATGCCTATCAACACCTAACCCAGTTATGGAACCAAACTCTACTACTCCAACTGGGATTTCTTCCATTCCCGTCACTATTGTTACCACAGGAGAAGCTTCTCCTAACTTGCCTTTGTCGACGGTCCGGGCCGCCATGGTCTCGGCCGCAACTACGTCGCACAGTGGACCGACCCCATCTATCGTGGCGGCCACACCTCCTTACACACCTAGTGTGATCGACCCTCCGTTTTCATACGGTATGCCTAGTTCAGGTACTAGTCCTGCACTCACTTCTTCCACGTTACAGACTTTGGGTCTAGGGACAGGGAGCTCTAACGCTCCTCTGCAAGGTCAACATGGGGGCATTCCTGTCCCTTTCAATGCTTTTCCTTATGCTGGGGGTCATATCCCTCCTTCGTCCCCTTCGCTTAGTGGATTTCATCAGCAGTCCATCGGGCCACCTGCACACATGAGTCCACTTGGAGCCGGGAGTCAAGGAACACCTGCGCAAACTCTACCGGTAGGTTCGTCGCCATTCGTTTGGAACAAGACGTTTGGTAATAACACTTTCGCATCCACTGCTTTCCCATCAGGGGGCACACCGACTTTTGGATAGTCTACGTCGGCACAGGGTACTATTTCTGTGCTGGGGGCACATATACCAGGACCTTGGAACTCAGGACAAGGATCCATTCCTTCATCTGGAATGTCGTTCTGGGGCAATTATTTCCACAGTCAATGGAACCCCGGACAGACCTCTATGCCTATCCCCTCGGGACCGGCATGGGGTAATCTTTCCCAAAGTCCGTCAAACACGATGAATGCCCAACATCCTATGTCCTTCATGGGGAATCAGCAAATGATGTCTCCTCAAATGCAAAACCCTTACGCTGGTCAGGGCAATGGTTTCTACCAGAACCCGGGCCAGTAGCCAAACTTTTCCTGGAAACCTGGTGCCAGTCAAACTCCAGGACCCTTTTATCCCGGCTATCAGCAGCAGCCTAAACTTCCTTTCTTGGCAACGTTACACTTGCCATATTTAACACGGTTGTTGAATGATCCTATCTGTCACGATCCGCGTTGGCCTCCTATGCCGACGAAGTTGCCTTCGGACATCCCCAAGTTCGAGGCCAAGCCTAACGAAGATCCAGGTGATCACGTGACTACTTTCCACTTATGGTGTTCATCTAACTCACTGAAAGATGACTCCGTCCAGTTGCGATTGTTTCAACGCACTCTTATTGGGAGTGCCGCGAAATGGTACATAGAGCTTGATCGTTCACGATATTCTTTTTTTGGTGAACTGGCTATGGCTTTCCTTAACCATTTCCAGTTACCTGTGAGATACGACGCCGACACTGAGTTGCTAGCCAATTTCTCGCAGACGATAGCAGACCATATCTCGGATCACATTCGAGAGTGGCGACGCCGAAAGAGTTTTATCAAGGTACCTGTCCCACCAACATTCCTGCTTAAGTGGTTCCTTAAGTCTTTAGTTCCACAGTTATCCAAAGACGTCGCAACTTCAGGGGTCTTCTCCGAGGAAGATGCTATCATGAGGGCTCAACAGTTTGAGCTTATCTATTCTCAGTCTGGTCTACTGTACACCATCCTGCCGGATGCACCACGGTCAATACTAGATAAGACCAGACAAAGAGCCGGACCACATGTCGATGGTATCGTTGGTTCGGCACAAACCAAGCCCGTTGAACAATTGACAAAACAATTGCAACAGTTATCTATATAACACTCAGCGACTAGCCAGACTACTGCTTCGGCTGTTCCTCCGACTCAAACGTCGAAAGTACACTCCGTACAAACGACTAACCCAAAGGCCAACCAGCAGCCCGACGGGAAGAAAAAACAACGTAAGAAGAGTAAGGGGGATAAAAAAGCAAATGATACTGCTGGCGAGGGCACCACAGAAAAGAGGAAGGCAAGGTATCCATGCAAACTGTGTGTGGAAGACCACCCAACCCACCTATGCCCTCGACTTGCAGAGGCCCAAAAGTTTGTCACGCAGCAACAACAAGCTGTGTTGACTAACCCCTTTTAGCATGGGCAAAATTTAACTCAAGCCTCTGCAAGTACCGAGGGGGGCAGCCAAGAAAACTGCCCTCCCCCAAACAACCCATCTTCCGCGAACGTATATATGGTGAAAAGTGACGCTTTCATTACGACTAGAGCGCACGACTATAGTAAACCAAGCGCCTCTGAGAAGGGAAAAGAAGCCGAGATCCCATCTCTTCCTCTAGAGATTGAGAAGACATTGGGTGAAACCATGACTCGCATCCCAAAAGGTGTGTTTAAGAGAGCTTCTCATAATCCAAACGCAAGGGTCACCCAAAACTACTCTGTGGTGGAATATTTATCACAAACCCCTTGTGCTATGTCCGCTTTGGAAGTCCTCCAAAGTTGCCCTACTCAGAGGAAAGCCTTGTTGACTGCTTTAGGCTCTACTGAGACTTGTAACCCGGGAACCATTATGTTAGATACGACTAACTTGAAACCTCGTTTGCCTTACCACGTCGCGTTTCAGATAGTAGTGGCTCATCCCACAAAAACTTTTACACGGAATATATTCCGCACGGTGGTAGACGAGGGTGCTTCGACTTGCGTTATGTCGCTAGCATGCTGGAAATCCATTGGCCAACCTGAGTTGTCTCCGTCACCTACTCTCCTCACTACGTTCGATGGTCGTTCTTTTCGACTGCATGGCATTATCCCCTCTTTCCCTGTGCAGTTAGGGGGGAAGACCGTGTGCGTCGAAGTAGAGGTAGTTGATGCCCCCATCGATTACAATCTATTGTTAGGACGAAGTTGGACTTATGCAATGCAAGCGGTCGTCGCTACAGTTTTTTGAGTCCTATTGTTTCCACATGAAGGCCGAATAGTGACCATTGATCAATTATCCTTCTCTCGACCTGACCCAGCTTTGGGGGCATCCACGGTTCCCATGGTAGATAATCCTCAAGCCGGTGTCGTTAACGTAGGAGTTGGTTTGTGCCCATCTTTGATGGGTACTTTCGATTACCCACCTCCTCATAGCGATGTCAAGTTTATATCGACTCACCACAAGGCTGAGATTTTCCATGTTTCGTCGTTCCGCACGACTTACTTTCAGGATCCGTGGATTCTTCCTTCCTCATTAGACACGATGGATGCGACAGGGCATGCGGGCATGTCTACGCCCTTGTCAGCCGTTGAAGTAGCATACTCTTTGGTTCAACAAACTTCAGCTACTCCTGATCCGATTCCCGCACAAGAGTTGGATCCAATCCTCGAGCCTATCTGGGCTCAGGATTCTTTTGCCAACACCGATTCATTAGATTTAGTCTTGCCTTCTGACGAAGCAATAATCAAAGCAATGACTGGTCCGGACAAACCCTGGGAAGATCTTCCTCACAGATCATATTTCCTCCTAGAGTTACACTGAATCTAGGCAGGAGAATTCACTATCACCATGACGGGAGATCAACCTTGTCCCATTCACCTCTTAGCTACACAGGATATTTATGTTGAGGGCAATATGGCGACTATCGCTGTCACGATACCCATCAATATCTCCTGAAACCCCGACATCGTGGAGAATGTCTTCGTCGGAGCAGATTGCTCCCCCGAAGAGATTCAGATTTACACGGATCTTTTTAAAGAGTTTCATGTTGTTTTTGCCTAGTCTTATGAGGAAATGCCAGACATTGATCCGAAAATAGTTGAACACGAAATCACAACGTATTCGGATGCTAAGCCTGTTCGACAAAAACTTCGTCTAGTTAATCCTAGGAAAGCAGCCGTTATCAAAGCTGAGGTTGAGAAATTGCTTAAGGCAGGGTTCATATACCCTATCCACTTGACTGAATGGGTGTCAAATCCCATGCCAGTCGATAAAAAACAAGGCACGATTCGTGTCTGTACTGATTTCCGTGATTTAAACAAGGCATGTCCAAAACATAATTATCCAACCCCATTCATCGACCAAATCATTGATGAGTGCGCTGGTTGTGAAGCCTTTTCGTTCATGGATGGTTTCTCGGGCTATAATCAAATCCAAATCAAACCTGAGGACCAACACAAAATGACATTCATTTGTTTGTGAGGTACATTTGCCTATCAAAAAATGCCTTTTGGTCTCAAAAACGCTGGATCCACTTTCCAGTGGGCCATGTCTTTTGCGTTTCATGACCTCAAACATATAGTCGAGGCCTATCTAGATGATTTAGCATCACACTCTCACAAGCGAGAATATCATCCTACACACCTCAGACTAATATTCGAAAGATGCTGCTACTTCCGGATTCACTTGAATCCCAACAAGTGCATCTTTTGTGTCACGTCAGGTCGTTTGTTAGGTTTCATCGTTTCAACAACGGGGATCATGGTCGATC
This sequence comes from Picea engelmannii, assembly GCA_009831015.1. Classification (NCBI taxonomy): domain Eukaryota; kingdom Viridiplantae; phylum Streptophyta; class Pinopsida; order Pinales; family Pinaceae; genus Picea; species Picea engelmannii. Next base: position 24,956 of record ML832187.1, on the reverse strand, counting down.
CTCTTAAGGTGGAGGCAATAGTCCAGTTGCCCCCCCCACGCATAATTTTACAACTGAAAAGTATTCAAGGCAAGGCGAACTTCTTACGACGCTTCATCACCAACTATGTCGAAATCACCAAAGGCTTCATGCGTTTACTGAAGAAAGACGTTCCTTTTTTCTGGGACGAAGCAACACAACGCACTTTCGACGCATTGAAACACGCCCTTACAACTGCACCTCTGCTACAGCCACCGAATTATAACAAGGATTTCCTCTTATACCTGACTGCCGCAGAGTCAACTATAGGTATGGTTTTAGTTCAGGAAGATGATTCATTTTCTGAATACGTGATCTATTACCTGAGCCGAGGCCTCGTAGGACCAGAACTTAATTATACCCATCTCGAGAAACTTGCATTGGCAGTAGTTCATGTCGTTCAATGGTTCTGTCACTATGTTCTGTTTCGTAAGACCACCGTCGTAGCCGTTGTGAATCCATTTCAGTACATGTTGACACAGCGGGTTATCGGTGGAAAAATCAGTAGATGGATGGTCATCCTCCAGGAATTTGACTTAGACTTCATTTCAACAAATTCCAAGAAGTCATTGGTCTTCACAGAACTTATTTCGGAACTTCCGGTTGAGTCAGGTGACGTTGTGCCTGAGGAATTGCCTATCCAGGGGGATATGTTTTTGATCGAATCGTCTGACCCCTGGTACGGAGATATTTTGATCTATCTCCAGACTTTGAAGTTTTCTACCTCTTCTTCTCGTGATGAGCGTTGGCGAATACGCCATCAGGCCAAGAGCTACCTTATACTCAATGATAATTTGTATCGGCGAGGTGTATATTGTATCTTGCGTCGATGCCTCACTCATGAGGAAGTCGTCATAGTGCTCAACGATTTTCATACAAGAGTTTGTGGCGGTCACTTATCCGGGTTGGCAACAGCCCAAAAGATATTACGAGCAGGTTACTTTTGGCCCATGCTTATAAAAGATTGTATCGAGTCGGTCAAGAAGTGTCATCCGTGTCAAATCTTCTCACGGAAGATGAGGGCACATCTAGCTCCTATGTTTCCTGTTATCACTGTCGGTCCCTTCACCAAGTGGGGGATTGATTACACTACTTGCAACCCCCCATCATCCAGGGGGCATCGCTATATCATTGTGGCTGTCGTCTACTTCACCAAGTGGGTCGAAGCTATGCCGAAATTTAAAGATGATGGAGAGACTGCAGCTCTCTTCTTATTTAACCAGATTATAGAACGGTTCGGAGTCCTGAGAGAGATTGTCACTGACCATGGCAGTCACTTTCAGAATCAAATGATGACCGAATTAATATCAAAGCTTGGGTTACAGCAAGAGCATTCATCACCTTACTATCCCCAAGCCAATGGGCAGGTGGAAGCTGTTAACAAAACTCTTAAGACAATGCTACAACGAACCATCAACTCAACCAAATCCAAATGGAATTTGATGTTATACTCAACATTGTGGGCTTACCGAACATCAGTTAAGACTGCAACCGGTTTCTCACCTTTCCAACTCGTTTACGGGTTGGAGGCAGTCTTGCCCATCGAATGTCAAATTCCATCTCTGAAATTGGCAGTACAATCATTGCCAGACACTTCTCCGCTTGAAGAACGGTTAGTACACCTAGAGCAGCTTGATGAACAGCGTTGCGATGCGGCTCTGGCCAACGAGGCTCATAAACATAAGGTTAAGTGTCAATATGATAGGTCCGTTCGTCCTCGGTTTTTCTCTGAGGGTGACCTTGTCTTGGTTTATGACCAAGATAAGGACCCCCTGGGGGCAGGAAAGTTTAAACCCATGTGGTTCGGACCCTTCATTGTTAAGGAGGTCTTAAAGAAGGGCGCTTATCTGTTAGCCTATGGATTACCTTTACCAATCACTAAGTCTAAATTGTCACCATATATTTGTATTATTCATTTAGGATATTAGTAATATATCCTCAAGTGATGACTAATGAGTTAGTTAAGATTGCCTAGCCTAGTCAT
>ML832187.1:0-12980 GCA_009831015.1 Picea engelmannii | reverse complement strand
CCCAACCCTTTAGCCTTTCCTCAAGCTTTAGGAGAATTCAAGCAAAGCAGTTGGAGGACAAAGAAGAGGAGGAGCCCATGATCAGGATCGAGGAACGGTGGCCGGTCTCTATAATCATTGTAAGTTGATTCGTATTGAGATTAATAAAAAGATACTTTTCCTGTCCCGAATATATGAGTCTTATATGTCTTTATTTGATTTGTGTTTAATCTCTAACCCTCTAGTAGATCAATAGCATGCATGCGTAGTTTTGTATTGATTGCAGGAAAGCTTTTTGGAAGGAGCAGCAGCAGTAAGGGGATAAAAAATCAATGGAGGATCTACACCAACCGTCGATAAAAAGGTTAGTTGGTTCTTCCCATGTTTGCATGAGAAAAAGGGTTCTAGGTTTGGGGTAGAAGGTTAAAAGTTAATTCTTAAGGGTCATGATCTGCATGCAAGTTTAAGCCCTAGCTTGTTAGTCCGTAGGGTAGAATAACCCCACAACACTCTCCTTCAACTCTTTTGACTCTTTAAAGAGTTACTTCGACACTTAGTCGAATTTTGGATCTGTGCACTCCTTGCAACAGATTCTTACGCAAGACTTAGGTTCTTGCGGGTGACTGCGCACACCTTGCAGCAGTCACTTTGCACTCCTTGCAAAGGAAATTTTACGCTATCTCTTCTGAGCTTATGAGTCGAAACAAACTATGTCACTCCTTGTAGCATATTCTCACGCAAGACTTAAGTTCTTGCAAACGACTGTGCATGCCTTGCAGCAGTCACTTTGCACTCCTTGCAAAAGGAAAGTTTTGCGCTATCTCTCCTGAGCTTCCAAGTTGAAATAGACTTTGTCAACACACTCCTTGCGAACTGTATGAACACCTTGCATGAACTCAACGAAGAGAACAAAAAAAACTTATCTAAACAATTCACAATTTCATATACTCAATGACACAACTCATTCATTCATGAAAACAGAATGATAGGGGATTGTAAACAATAAAAAAACCATGCATTGGATCAATTTTCCTTTGTTATATTCATTCAAATGTGAATGGCTACAACTATGATAAAAGAACAACTAAAAACTCAGCAAAATCTCAATCACAACAATCTCCTACTAACTTGCAACAGCCTCATTATGGCGTACAAAACCTCTATTTATCTCAGAGAGTTATTAGGGTTCCCTCCGACTACTCGTCTACTCGAAAACAAAACCTAACTACTACCTAAGTTTCGTTACATGCAATACTGGGAGTGAAACTCCCAGATCACTCGTGATCATTCATCTCCCAAGTGTTTGATCTTCTTCAGTTTTCAATCATTTCAAAAATATTTGCAAGAAACGCCAGAGGTTAAGATTCTGAAATGATTCAAAGGTGCTCTAAGGTGTTGAGTTGTCTCTCCACATGTGCTATTCTCCTGCATCATACTGCCATGGACAAAAAATCATGGACTCCTATCCATGAGCTCCTGTACTGACTTTCCATGCTTCTAGATATCAACTTCATTTTCCCAATTGGCATCTTCTCTTAGATGTCCCTTTCACTTGACCAAATATTCAAAATAGGTCTTCCTCCCGGTCTTCTTACCAATCCTCTAATCAACGATCTTCTCCATCTATGGTTTTTCTACTACATGCATCTGCTTGTCTCACTGAATCTTCTCTTGATCTTCTGATCTCTCTATGTCATCTTCCCTGTAAGGATACAAGTCTGATATGTTGAATATGGGTGATATGCCCACATCATCTGATAACTCAATTTCATAGGCATTTGCATCAAACTTCCTTAACATTTACATGGTCCTATCTTCTTCATATTCAACTTGTTATATGTTCCCCTTGGGAACCATTCTTTCCTGATATGTGTCAGGACCTGATCTCCTACTTCAAATTGAAACTCTCTGCGATGTTGATCAACTTTGCGTTTGTCCTCTTGGATAGAGTTCTACAACTACTCTTTGATCTGGGTATGGAGATTCTATATTTCTGCAACAAAATCTTCTGCTCCAGTGCTTCTAAACTCACTCTATTCCAAGTCTCTCAACTCAACTAATCCTCTTGGCTGCATTCCATACAGTATTTGGAATGAGATTTCTCCATTGCTCCTTTTTGGTGAGTCATTGTATGCAAATTTTGTTTGTGGTAGAATCTGATCCCACTGATTATGATGCTCCGTGACTAGACTCCTTAATAAGTTTCCCAAACTTTTGTTCACCACCTCAGTTTTTCCATCTGTCTGAGGGTGATAAGCTGAGCTGAAGGACAAATCTGTCCCCAACTTCTTCCACAGTGTTCTCCAGAAATGACCAACGAATTTGGTATCTCTGTTTGAGACAATACTTTTGGGGAATCCATGAAGTCAAACAACTTCCTTGAAAAATAAATTTGCAACATGTGTTGCATCGCTAGTCTTTTGGCATGGGATAAAGTGTGCCATTTTTGAAAATCTATCCACTACCACAAATGTGGAATCACATCCTCTTTGTGTTCTTGGCAGTCCCAACACAAAATCCATGCTTATTGCATCCCAAGGCCTCTCTGGTATTGGCAATGGTTGATACAATCCAATGTTCTATCTTTTTCCTTTTGCATGTCGACATATTCTACATTTGTTCACAAAATTTACCACTTCTGTTCGCATACCTGGCCAATAATATGAACTTCTCAACTATGAAAATGTTTTATCATGGCCGAAATGTCCATCCAATCCTCCACTATGTTTTTCCTTCAAAAGGTTATCCCTCATTGAGAATTTTGGTATGCACAACTGATTTCCCTTGAAAAACAATCCCTCTTGAATCATATACTCTGTCCACTGGCTCCTATCTCTCAGCACAGGATTTGCACATGCTTTGTATGTTTCCTTGAAATATGGATCGTCACTATACATTTTTTAAGGTGTTCAAACCCTAAGGTCTTCACCTGAAACTCTTACAGAATCAGACATCTCCTTCTCAATGCATCAACAACTTTGTTAGCATTTCCAGAAATATGTTTTACGACAAAAGTAAAATTCTACATAAACTCAACCCACTTTGCATGCCTCTGATTCAGTTTTTCCTGTCTGGTTATGAATTGTAAAGCTTGGTTATCGCTATACAAGACAAATTCCTTTGGAACAAGGTAGTGCCTCCATTTTTTCAAGGCTTGAATTATGGCATACAATTCTTTATCATATGTGGAGTATTTTCTCTTAGTCTCATTCAACTTCTCACTGAAATATGAAACATGCATATTATCTTGGCTCAAAACTGCTCCAATCGCAACTCTACTTGCATCACATCTCACTTGAAATGTCTTCTCGAAATTTGGTAAGATCAGAATTGGTCATTCTATTATCTTCTCCTTCAATATATTGAAGCTCCTCTCGGCCTCCTCTATCCATCTAAAAGACTTGTTCCTCTTCTTCACTGTATTCATCATTGGTGCACAAATTCCACTGAAATTTTTGATGAACTTCCTATAGAAACTTGCTAATCCATGGAAGCTTCTCACTTTAAACATACTCCTTGATGACAACCATTCTTTGATTGCTTTTACCTTCTCTGGATCCATCTTCAATTCGTTTGAAGAGATCACAACACCCAAGTAAATGAGTTATGTCTTAATAAAAGAGGACTTCTTTAGATTCATCAACAACTTCTCTTGTTGTAGTGTCCTCATCACTAATGTCAGATGTCTCAAATGCTCCTTTTTAGTCCTACTAAAGACTAGTATATCATCCAGATATACAACCACAAACTTGCCGATGAAATGTTTCAGTATTTCATTCATGAACCTCGTAAAAGTAATTGGGGCATTTTTTAAGCCAAATGGCATAACAAGCCACTCATACAACCCTCCATTTGTCTTAAAGGATATTTTCCACTCATCACCTTCTCTCATCCTTATTTGGCGATATCCACTTTTCAAATCTATCTTAGAAAAGGAATTTGCTCCACTTAAACAACCCATTAAGTAATCCATTCTTGGCAAAGGAAATATATACCTAATGGTGATATTGTTAATGGATCTCGAGTCTATACACATTCTCCATCCTCCATCCTTTTTTTGGACTCAACACAGTTGGTATTGCACACGGACTCAGGCTTTCTCTGACCAAACCCTTGTCTAAGAAATCCTGGACTTGGTTCTTTACCTCCTTATTCTCTTGAGGTGTCAATCTGTATGCTACTTTGTTTGGAAAAATTTCTCTTGGTATCAAATCAATATGATGGTTGATACTTCTGATGGGTGAAAATGAGTTAGGCAACTTGTCCACTACTATGTCAGTGAAATTATCCAACAACTCATGAACTTCTTCAGGCAAATCATCCATCGATTTACTTGTGAGGACAACTCTGGGTTTCCTCACCACAACAAACTGCATCTCCTGTTCCTTCTTGACTTCTCTCAGGAGTTCTGTGAGAAGTATGCTTGTGTTGGCTTCCTCTTTTACTTTCTTCTCCTCTATTGGCAACAACATGTGTGTCCTACCATTCTTCTCTAAGGTGTATTTTTTTTCTCCCATCACGAATGACATTTTTGTCAAACTACCATGGTATTCCCAATGAAACATGACATACATCCATGGGAATCACATCACACACAATTTCATTTGTATATCATCCTATCTTAAATTCAATGAGACATTGTTTAGTGACCATTACCTGGTGTCCTTTCTGCAACCATGAGACTTTATTTGGATTTGGATGTGCAATTGTCTCCAGCTCCAATTTATCCACCATCTCTGTGGATATTAATTTATCATTTCTCCCACTGTCAATTATCCCCTTGCATACTCTGTCTTTAGTCTTGCAAGTTGTCTTGAATAGACTGTTCCTCTACATTGGCTTTTCAATTTCTGCCTCTGGTTTTAAGAGGACCTTCCTCAACATCAGGGATGTTCCATCCTCTATACCTTCTACTTCAATATTCCTTTTCTGTGCTTCTGAAATGTGAGCTTCACCTCCTCCTTCTTTCTTTTCCTTGGGGAATTCCCAAGACATGTGTCCTATCTTTCCACAGGCATAACACCTTACTTCTCCTCCTCTGCTTCTTCCTCTTCCTCTATAAGAACTTCTTCCACCACCTTGTGTTCCTCGAGAACTTCCTCCTCTTTCTGAGTGACTGTGTGGTTTCTCAGTTCCATCTTTGGATTTTTGCATCTTATCATGGGCAACCCCCTTTCCTTTGCTTGGGCTTCTAGCTCTGTTTCATTGACTCTGTTTCCTGGGCAGCTTCTCCTCTGCCTTCAGAGCAATCTAATAAGCATCCTCTACTGTCCTTACTGACATCATGTTGATATCATCCTAAATTTCATATCTCAAGCCATTTATATACTTGGAAACTTTTTTCTCATCCTTCTCTCGCTGTCCAGTCCTGATATTCAGCTTGTAGAACTCCTCTGTGTACTCTTTTACTGTCATACCCTTGTGTCTCAGGTTTTGCAACTTCCTGAATAGATTTATCTGATAATATTTGGGCATGAATTTAGCCTTTAGCTTGGCTACCATTCTGTCCCAATTCTTTATCTTTTGTTTGCCTTTTCTTCTCTTCTCAATCTACAGTTCATCCCACCATAGTGCTGCATGTCCTTTTATCTTGGTGACAACATGTCTCACATTTTTCTCCTCATCGACATCTTCATAGTCAAAATATTTTTCCATGGATCTTATCCAATCGAGTAGCTCTTCAACATCCAAATTTCCTTCATACATTGGGATATCTATCTTGGCTCTAGCTCCCAATCTAACAACTACTCTTAGTAAGCATTCCTCGACAACATTTCCCCCTGCAACTTCTTTGACTTCTACTTCTTCACTCTCTGCATCACTGATATCCCCAACATCAGGTGCTCTCCTCCGCATTGCCTCCATCACCTCTGATATTGCACGAAGATCTCTCATTTCTCTTTCTACAATGTGATTGGCTAAAGGTGGTTCCATAGGTCTCCTTGGTGGCATTGTGTTGATTGTCTCTCACACACAGAGTACACCTTCGAGCTCCTCTTCATTTCCTGAAAACAATTTCAGGCTCTGATACCACTTGATGGTATCAGACTATCTCCTTTGTCTCCTTCGCCTGAAATCTATAGATGAAATCATGCTCTGATACCACTTGATGTAGACCCCCTTACTCTCCCTCAGGGCTCCGCGACCTCCCGGTCAAGGTTCTTTGATTTCGAGCCGAATCGACTCTCTGAAACCTTAGTGGTCTCACTCATGATTTAACACAGGCCCTTTCAATCCTCAGGTGCAGGTTCTATGGAACCCGTGGCCTCTTCCTTCACGCTACTGAACTCTCAAATTTTTGGCTCTAGCTCATATCTCCTTATCCTTCTCTTGTATGTGACCTTGAACTGTGACCTTGTGTAAACATGCGATTGCAGAGCGACCAAAAGTGTTTTGAGACCACACCGCTTTTCTCCCTTCAATTCACCTCTAGCTTCTACGTGTCCCTTTGCTGATACCGTAGTTTCTATTGCGGTCCACTCTCTGATTTTTAACGTTTGAGCACTTTCTGGCCCCGTAATAAAGCGTGACCATTGATCTCGCAATCTTGGATGGTGCCTCTTGACTGATGGCTATGATTTTTTTGCCCTTCGGGCTTCGGGAGTTTCAACACTCAACTCTACCTTCCTTCGTGGTACTCCCACCAAAAGTCAATGATTTTTCGATGCGTGTCCCTCAGAAATCAATGACTGTGGTTCACTTCGGCTCTTCGGAGTTTGTGAGTCTCAAATCTTGGAAACTCACTTTCTCTTAGAGTGGTTTTACTCGAAATTCACGGATCTCTTCCATGTTTCCTTCTGAATCAAATGGCTACGATTTACTTTGGCTCTTCGAGGTTTGGGAGTTTCTATTCCTAAAATGAAATCCTTGAAGTGACTTCCCCCCCCGATTTCTCAAATTGACGGTCCACAGACTTTGATCGAACGAACGATCCAAATCAATCCTTTCGGCTTCGACGATTTCTATTGGTCATCTACATGACACAATTCCTTGTATCTTCCGACGCCGAACAAGTTCTCCTCCCAGATAGCTTCTCCTCCGAACTGAATGATAGTCTGCTCTTCGGCGATTTCACTTTCTCCTTGTCCAAAAAACTCTCGAAGTGTTTTCGCTCCAAAGTTATGGATCTTGCACCATCTGTCCCTTTGGATGATGGACGGTCCCTGGTATCTTTGGGACTTCGGTGAATCCTCACTTCTATATGCACGCAGAGACTTAACACTCGTGTGCTTTACCCAGATCCAATGGTTTGGAATGATCCCGCTCCCTCCTGGATGGATCTTAGTTGGTGACTCGTGAAACCTACAGAACTTCACTCCCTTTGAATATTTCTCCCGCTATCTCTCTTGATCTTTCTCTCCTTCTGCTCTTTTGACTCCTTAAAGAGTTACTTCGACACTTAGTTGAATTTCATATCTGTGCACTCCTTGCAACAGATTCTTACGCAAGACTTAGGTTCTTGCGGGTGACTGTGCACACCTTGCAGCAACCACTTTGCACTCCTTGCAAAGGAAATTTTATGCTATCTCTTCTAACCTTATGAGTCAAAACATACTCTGTCACTCCTTATAGAAGATTCTCATGCAAGACTTAAGTTCTCGTGGACGACTGTGCACGCCTTGCATCGGTCACTTTGCACTCCTTGCAAAGGGAAAGTTTCGCGCTATCTCTCGTAAGCTTCTGAGTTGAAAAAAACTCTGTCAACACACTCCTTGCATATTGTATGCACACCTTGCATGAACTCAATGAAGAGAACAAATGAAACTTATTTAAACACTTCACATTTTCATATACTCAACAACACAACTCATTCATTCATGAAAACAAAATGACAGGGGATTGTAAACAATAGCAACACCATGCATTGGATCAATTTTCCTCTATTATATTAAGTCAAATGTAAATGGCTACAACTATGATAAAACAAAAACTAAAAACTCAGCAACAACTGAATCACAACAATCTCCTACTAACTTGTAGCAGCCTCATTCGAGCGTATAAAACCTCTATTTATCTCAAAGGGTTCTTAGGGTTCCCTCCGACTACTCTTCTACTTGAAAACAAAACCTAACTGCTACCTAAGTTCTGTTACATTCAATACTGGGAGTGAAACTCCCATATCACTCGTGATCATTCATCTCCCAAGTGTTTGATCTTCTTCAGTTTTCGATCATTTCAAAAAGATTTGTAGGAAACACCAGCGGTTAAGATTCCAAAATGATTCAAAGGCGTTCTAAGGCGCTGAGTTGTCTCTCCACGTGTGCTTGATGACAATGCTACTGCATCAAAAACTCATGTTGCCTAAGGATATGAAAGCACAACTAAGTCTGTAACCCATGATAATGTTGATTAGGTACAACTCACAACAAAAACAAGGAGAAAATTTGATGTTCAAAAGAGCATTGTTACCACAAACTCTGTCATCATGAACATGACAAAGTCTCAAGCACTTGGATGATAGATTTTGATAACTAAGGGGTTGGTCATTGTCACCTCACCAACTCCCCTCTACTCTTTAGGCTGACTGTCCTCCAGTTTACGAGAATCATCCCTAAATAGGATTGTTGGAGTTTAAGACTATGGAGTGCAAGGTGATGTGAAGAGTAATTTTTAGCGAAACAAGGTTCTAAAAGTTGCAGAAATAAAGTGGATGGGAGGACCAGAAATCAGTGCCTATTTCATTGGGTGAATGGGGTCATAACAAGACTCAAATGAGAGGTTGCTCTGAAGATGGAAAGTCAGTGACATAGCTGAAAAATACAAGCTGCATAAACTCATTCGTTGTTGTCTTAAATTGCATAAATATATTCAAAGATAGTACTAGAGTAGATACCATCCGACACTCAAGGAAATTACAGCTGTCAATAATAATGTCAAGGTGCATTCATCCAAAAGTAGAGAAAATATATGCAAGCATGAGCACTACTCTAATGACAAATGAAAATGGAAAAAAATATACTAAGTTCTTGAGCATATGTCTAAATATTTCAGCAAATAAGAAAAATAGCCGCAAGAAATACAAACATCCTCACCCACAAGATAGTCGCAAAATCTCCAAAACACATCCAATAGCTCAGTCATTAAGCTCTAGGGGAGAGAAGTCTCCCAAATCCAACCATGCCAAAAAAAAAGTGAGGGACCTACTCGTCTCTATCTAAACCTCTTACAATAAAACATAATGACATTTCCTATATTCTAGAAGGTGCTAGAAATACATACGCCTCTAAGGTGGGGCATCCATCAATAATCAAACACCATAAAAAATGAAACTTTAGTTTTTATGAAGAAAAGTCCAACACTGCTCATGGACAATTCACCTCATCAAATATTAGTCGCCATGTTATCACAAGTCACTTCACATAAGATGTAAGTGGATGACCCCATGAACTTAGTAGTAAACTTCGGCCAATGTAATAATGAAGTGGCAACTTGATGAACCATGTGCAATGTATGAATAAGAGGGCGCCCAATAATTGGAAAAAATCAACACAACTCGGTGGCTCCATGAATTATGTGGATTGGTTCAGTTGTAATGTGAAGGCGGCCCTGTCAAATTTTCCAAGTTACCAATCGCCTGACATAGAAAGCAATCGTTGGCTTGTAATGTGAAGGAAGCTCAATCCAACTGTACACAAATTGACCCACGACTGCAATAGATGGCAATGACCACTCCATATATATTTCAAACAGCTGAAAAAACACAACAAACGATCCTGGCTCCATACATATTTTCAAGCTACCAATAAACATTAGCAAGCGATCCATATATAATGTGCCATTGTCTTCATACGGTAACCATGTGATTGATGAGGGTGGCTCACTGCATGGCAGCGTAGTCCCTGTCTAAAAGTTAATTTACCCAGAAAAAGTAAAAGTTAATTTGTTGAGTTAATTAAAAGTAAATTTATTGGAAAAGATGATTCCCAACTTAGTTGCATAACAAGATTATGATGGACAAATGCAAAATATGCTCACATGTATTAATTTAATACCATTTAAACTAAATAGTTCAAATTCCTTTGTGAGAATTCCATAGCCAAAGAATACATCGCCACAACCAAACTCTGTAAAAATCAAAATTTATTTTGAATAATTTAAATTTCAAATGAAATTAACAAAATTTGAAAATAAGCATAGTTAATTTTAAGTTTTAAAATAACTGTGTACTTTTGATTATAACTTTTTATTGATGTCTTAATATATTTTGCATGTTTGTATTAGTAATATATTAATTGAATTTAAAAGTTGTGATATATTAAATTATAGCGATAGTTTTTTTTTTTTTTTTGAAAATATGAGGGAGGGTGTAAGATTGGATGGTGGGATACACCTAATAATTGTCTTAGTTTAATCTTTATCATTTAATAAATTAGTTATTCAACTATTAATTAGTGAGGAGAGATATTGCTCACGGACGGTGATCCCTATGAACTATCTAACATTATCTAAAAACATTATTTCAAAATATTAAATTATTAATATTGTACAATTTAATTATATAAAATTATTAAAGGATGTTAAATCCATTTTTTTTAAATGTATGATTGATATAAACTTCGTTCTCTTTTATGAGGTGATATCTAATAAACTTGGAATGAGATAATAATTGTGTTTATTATTATTATATTTTGTATCTTTGTGTTTATTATTATTCGTTTTTCCCAAAATGTCTAGGTGCGCAGGTTGTCTGTATGAGTCTGACCGACGATTTCCTCATTCCATACTTCGCCACTTTTTGGATCACGGGTTTCCGGGCTGGTGGGATCAAAATTGCGCTTCTATTATTCTGTGTCTTCCAAACAACACCTAGAATTCCGCGATATACAAATTGACAGGCGGACTCTCAGGTTGGCGGGCTCAATATTGCGTTTATATTATAAATTTTGAAGAATCCTTAAAAAGTAATTTAGTTATTAAAATAAAAAAGGTTATTTTATATTATTAAGGGTTGATCATGTTAAAATGAAACGTTCCTTGATGAAGTGATTGAGTTGTACAATGTTGTTCCACCAACGGACAAAGAGCGTCTGATAAATCTTGCCAAGGAATTATTATCTTGTAAGCGTTATTATAGTAATTATATCTAGTTATGAAATTTTAGTCATAATATTTTTAATGAAAATTTGGTTAAATTGAAACAACCTAATTTTTTTTTATAGAAACAAGACTCTTTACCCTATTCTCCATATTGAAACTTAAAAACCTAAAACCATAATTAAATATCTCAATTACAAACATAAAATATTCAACTTCAACTTCTAAAAGGATAAGCATTTTGTTATTGGTTTTAATCTCAAATTTAATCAATACAATGTCATTTATAGTCATGCTTATAGTCATGCTTATGTATCACTATTCTGACCTAGGACTTCCTCGTTCCTTACTTAGCCACTTTTTGAATCGTGTGTTCCCGGGCTGGCGGGCTCAAAAGTGTGTTTCTATTGTTCTGTGTCCTCCAAACAACACCCAAAATTCCGCGATATACAAATTAACAGACGAATTTCTGTAATTACTTTTGTTTTCTGAAAATAATCATTAATTTCACAAAATCTCGTTTTTTGCTCATCTATGAAAGCCTTTTTATCTACAATCCAAGTAAATTTATTAAGTATGAAAGAAAAGTGGTGGACAGTAAACTTCCTCTATGTCTCATTAGGATATTCCTAAAATTCAAGTTATTTCCTAACCTTCATGGAGACGCTTGTTTGTTCCTAGTTTTTTTCAATATACAACAATACCAACCATCAACGCTAAAGCCATTAATACAACTCCGCTTATTGTTATTCCGAGGACAACTTTGTGCTTTCTCAGATGATTTCTGGTTTCTTGAAATTTTTTTGATACAATCTTCTTTATGCATACATAGGCAGTGGTTGCCAGAGTATCTGGAGAACACCAGATAAGGATATTTTTCAGTGAACTTATAAACTTACTTAGTACGACTAAACCGACTTTTACCCATTTCGTACTAGCACAACCACATAATTGTGGCTGATCAACGTCGAAAGGTTGATAAGATGAAAAAAATCCTTAAAAGAATATATTAAATTTTATTATTGATTAACAAATAAACGGTTGAGCTTCATTTATTTGGTGTTAATATTTTAATTTATGTTAATCATTTAGGTGGCAATTTTTAAATATGATTAGGTAAATGTAAAAAAGTAAACACATAAACGGATGTCTTTATAATAGCTAGAAAGTTAATGATTGAAATCACAACCATTTATTTTGTGTGACTACTAAGAATATTCTAGCCATATTTAACCCTGTCCATAGAAAACTTATTAAGCATTAAACCTCTATTAAATCTGCCCATTGTCAATAGGTGTACGCCTTTCGACGTAATTAACATTTGTACGCCTTTCGACGTAATTAACATTGTATGGAGCATTCCTTGCCTACTTGCCTAAGTCCGAACTTCAAACTATTGGAATGGGAATTTGTGCCGAATACAGGTATTAAAATTAAGATCTATACTTCTTGTTTTCGAGATGCATTCGAAGTTGTCTTCGGGATACCTGCTTAATTCAACATACAAAAAAGATAACGCAACTAGCAACGGTAGTGCGTAAAAACTAACTGTCACACATCAAAAATCTTTTGAGCGTATCTGGTATCAATGTGAAGGATTTCTTTAAATCTCAAGCCTTTTCAACTTTTACAAGAAAACAGAAAGAAATACACAAAAACAGAACTCGATAACACATCTCAAAAACATTTTATTCTATATTTTTCTCACCACTATGGTAATGATTAAAATTTACAACTGATAATTTCCATAGATAAAACATATATAAAGTTGAAAATATTCACCTAACCGTAGAATTTCCACCAATATCACTCCTTGACATTGACTAAAACATGGATCCTGGCTTAGCTTGTCCATACATGCCATCTCGGAGGGTCCTCAACTCGATAACATTAATAAAGGGATCATAACTTTCCGAAGTTCTCATTCTTTCTTCAAAATTCTTTGATAAATCTGAACCCAAAAAACT
>ML832185.1:36572-46982 GCA_009831015.1 Picea engelmannii | reverse complement strand
TTGAATATTCATATATAAAAAAAATTCATAATAAAGACAAAGTTGTGCTTGCTTTCTTTTTACCTAAGTATCTTGGAAGTAGGCGTGACATATTTCTTTTAGATCCTCCATGTGAAGAAATTAATGAACACTTAGAGAACTGTCAGGAGGATGGGGAATTTCAGCCTTGGCTGATGGTTATTCCATTTCCTCATAATCCTGACAAGTTTTTCAAACCTACTTACACTCGCCCATGCCATTATGACCCTTATCACGACAAGATTGTGCAATGGATGGAGGATTCGTACAACAAGAATATCCAAGGAAATGGTAAGATCATGCTTACTTTGTTTTTAGATGATGATTTTGAAGGTAAGTGTGATATGTTTCTGTCATTTGTTGATATATTACCATTCTTATTAGTAATGCTTGATCTTGTTTCCATTGCAAGATTAGAGTTACTCCGATGGCTACATTAGAAGCATGACTTCACGTAGTATTATGATTTGTTTAATAGTTAGGGTAGGTTTAGGAATAGGTTTTCTTTCAGTTTTATTTCTCACTATTTCTCCTTGTAATAATGCAGTCATGAACACAAGTGGGCGTACCACGAGAACCATAATACGACTGTTTTCAGGGAAGTCCTCTTGATCCTTTTTCTCTTTACTTCTAGTTGAACGTTTATTTTCAAAAACGCAGTATCGTCATGAACATCTTAAATGGAAAGTAAAGAGATAAATAAATCTAAATCAACCCTGACCCAAGGTACCACGAGTAAGAATGCTTTCCCATCAAATAGGATTTTTTTTCTTTCTTTCAGTTTCCCAAGGGATTTGTTGCATGAGGTTTTAGATGCACGTTTTGTACATATTTTCTTTTGTTTTTTGGATTTCTTTGCTTTCAAATCTTTCTTCGCTGGTGTGTTTTGTTTCCTTTTATGCTTATCAGTCTTTCTTTTGAAACACACATGCATGAATTATGAACTGTTCAGACAAAGAAAACATAAAATTCTTTCTCTGAAATGACTGCTGAAAATATGTCTAAACATCTATTGTGATATGCTTCTGAAATTTACAGCCATATTGAGGAAAGACTGTTGTTTGAAATAAGTTTATTGATTTCAATCTGTAAGTGAAGCCTGTCACGGTCATCCATTATCTTCTTACGATGTCCTTTTTCCTTAAGGGAATGACTCAGAAGATGTCTCCTTGCCTTAGAAGGTCGGTTTTGTAAACAAACCATCTCTGAATCTTAATGAAGGACAGTTTTAAAAATTCTTTCAAGGTCTGTAAAAATATGTCTAAAATATCATAATTTTCAGCGTCACCCCGCTCAATTATATATCTTTAAAAACTAAACAAATCAAAAAAGAGCCGTGGGAAGTGCTTGTAAACCCGCCAGGATGCTGAACAGGTCTGTTGGCAGCGGGTAAATGCATGCATGACGCTAAGACAACTTCGTTGGGGGACTGAACATGCCCGCTGGCAGTGAAGCAATGTCGGGTATATGAAAATTCGTAAGTATGAAATCTTTTGACCTTAAAATGTCCTTTATTCTGATCTGGAACTTCTTGGAAGGATACAGATATCAGAGTGGGTTAAATGGCAACCCTGTCGAGGCTATGGACGCCTGCTGGCAGTAGTGGTTCTGTCAACAGTATTGGAGATTTATCTTTAATATCATGACTCGCTTGTCTTAAGACTATTATCATTTTTCATCTTTTAAGCACAGATGGAATTTTTTATGATTGATGATGATGTTTAAACAATTTTCTAATTGTTTTTGAGTTAGAGTTATTCTCATTATCCTAATCTGGATTTGTTCTTTTGGTAGAGATAACTGCTTCTACCAGTGTGTCGCCATTGTTGGTAGCCATTTCGCAATTTTATCTTTTCCTTACAAACTGCCTACACAAGGGTTTTGAACCCTCAATACTCGTCGCAATTCTTTAAAATAAAACGACACTATCATCTTTGATTTCGCATATATGCTTCTCGTTTTCATTTTCATGACTGCAAGCGTGAAAACCTTGAGTTGGAAGTCATGTCAATGGCATTAAAATCATCACTATGAATACTCTTGTTCATGTGGTCATTTCACATCTAACTCAATAATGGTCATACATATGTCAAAACACCAAACCTTTATTTACTTTGCATTTTTATAGATATGGTTTCAATTTATAGATTCGCCATGCAATGAGTTTTGGTGTCTTTGATTAAATCCTTGGTGTAATG
Organism: Picea engelmannii; assembly: GCA_009831015.1. NCBI lineage: Eukaryota > Viridiplantae > Streptophyta > Pinopsida > Pinales > Pinaceae > Picea > Picea engelmannii. Next base: position 44,766 of record ML832185.1, on the reverse strand, counting down.
GTTTCATAGAATGCATACATTTCATGATAAGATCCTTGGTGCTATATTCGAAATGTTATTTTGTTTTAAATCATACAAATGCTATTGTTTGTTCAAATATTCGGACCGACTTGTCATGGTTTTCAATGGTTATTTGTTTGGCATGTCGTTTACATTGTTTTTGACGCACACCAATAGTGATTTGAATCACCAAAGCGCCATCGATTGTACATATCAAAATGAATGTTTTTGCATGGTTTTATTTCACCCCACCACCCTCGCACGCATAAGAGTTAATGTTTTCCTTGCACCTCGGGCTACCTCTGCTGGTTTTGAGAAAACTATGGGAATTGGTCATGTGTCTACCCCGTCCACCCCCTCATCGGCTACCTTGTTGACCATGTGCTCTCTCCTATGGCCCCTGTAGTTCGCATAGAACCTAATGGCATCCAAACGTTGTTGTTATTTGACAATGCTCGTGAGGACCTGGAGAGTAATGGGTGGTTAGTTTTCATCCAAAAATTTGAGGGTTTCAACCTCGCGGTCACTCAGCAGTTTTCCCTCACATTCAATGGATGTAGGGCCAAAGTTGGAGACATTCAACTTGAATTGAACAAAGAATTGCTCAGTTCAGCCATGGGTTTACCAGCTAAAGGGCAGAGGTGGTTTAAGAATTCCTATTATTTGAGTTTGAGTGGTGACTGTTGGCAAGCTTTCCTATTAAGGAATGACTTTACCACTCCTGAATGTGTTCAAGTGGACAAGATCGTGGTCACTGAAACCCTTGTAGGGCCTGTCGTGCCACCTCCTACCCTCCTACCCATTGTCGAACCCTCGACCTACCCCAACGCTGACCTACCCGACACCCTGCATGACCCATGTTTAAAAGATAGTGCTAAGCCTGTCAAGAGGCCTGCAAGAAAGAAAGGCAAGGGCAATACATATGTCAACAAAAAAGGTAAGAAGGTTGCACGATGGGTATCTAGGTGTGCTCGTAACAAGCCCAAACAAAACACAGACAAGAAGCGAATTGTTTTGAGTGAAGATTCGGATTCTGAGATTGAGCGATTTTTGACCGAGGAATACCCTTACTCTCATGGCCTCTGTTCTGTTGAACCCTATGACTACGTGTCCAACCTTCCACCATGCCTTAAGAATGACCCTAACTTCCTCGGGATCAAGTTTGATAGTGAAACCCCTGGTAATTTAAAGTATGCTTCACCTGTAGTGACTCGGGCCGATCAACAACAATGCACTCAATGCAACTCTTGGCTCGAACGATACTACACAGATATCCCTCTGTTGCAATCCAAAATTAAGTCCTTGGAGGACCGGGTGATTGTGTTGTCTAAGGAAAATGATAGACTGCAAGCCAACGATAAGAGGCAAAAGACCACGGGATCTATCGTGTTCAAAAATGTTGATGCAACCACGACCATTGTTAATACCAAGTTAGCCTGATCAAATCGTATCTCTACAACCAAGGTATGATATTTCAACAATGTTTTTACAACGATCATGTCTATTTTGAATTTGCAAGAATGATTTCGTTTTGAATTAGCACAAATGATTGTGTTTGCAAAATATTTGTTTGCTAAATCGAATATAGTTCTTTTTTGATTGAATCGATTTAATATGATTTGGTTTGTTTCGGATTAGCATAGCCGATTGTGTTTTCTCTAAATTAGTATAAAAGATATGTTGGATAAATCGAATACAGTTCTGTTTTGTTTGAATTGATTCAAAAACGACTTTGTTAGTTTTGAATTGGCATAAAAGATTTGGTGTGTTTTAGCGTGAATGATTTGCTTTGCTTTGAATTAGTAATTCAGGGTTTGTTTGATAGATCACATACATTTTTGTTATCATTGGATTAATTAAAACGATTTTGTTTGTAAATATGACCAGCTACAGAATCGTGAGATTCTGTAGCTAGTCATAAAATTTGGATTTTTGTTGATTTCACAACTAAACACTATCTAAAAATGTTTATTCTTGTCTATCTACAGGTACACACGAAGTTCAATGGGAATTGGACCTATTGTGGCAGTTTAGAACATGTTTTTTGCTACATAGTTTTGGTTTAGGTTGTTAGTCTTAGGCAGAAATAGGAATCTGGGAGATTGTTCCCATATTTTTGGGCAAACAGTTTTGATATTTTCCACAAGGATTGTCTTATCCTGTGGCCTTTATATACTTGTTATTTTTTGTAAACAACCCATGATTGTTGGGAGAACAAAGACTATGGACTTATGATGATACATACTCGAATAGAAGTGGATTTGTTGTATGGATTTAGCTTCAATTTATCTTTGTTTTGTTCAAGTTTTGTGCATAATAATTTGTTATCAAATTATTGACTACTTTAGATATCAAGATTTGTTACAGGTTGATGCGTTATGATTTAAATTCTGTCCATATTTGATGTATCTCATTTTACTCACAACAATTACTCTGTTTGAATTTAATGAATAGAAGGTTTATCTTCTTTGTTAAATGAACGGTTATGTACAAATCTTTGCACTGGGATTTATCTAAATGTGATGATCTGTAAACTATAAAATTGTTGTTGTTTTATGTCTTGTTTGTTATGTCATTCGTATTCAAAGAGTGTTGCTGCTTCCTGTTTACGAGAAGCTTGTGGAAAATCTGGTGCGGGTTTCTCCCATCAAACAACTAAATCGAGTACTGTGAACAGGACAAATAGGAAGCGCTTCTATAGGTCAGTTTGTTAGTGTTATTCAATTAGTTAATTAATATATAAATTTCTTGTAATATGAACACGTTTCATTGTTCATCTCTATAGTTCAGATTTACAGTTAGGATTGTTATTTTAATTTCTTAGCTTAGATAGCTTTCATTTTATTCCTTTCTCATAAAAATTATAAAAATAAAAAATAATAGCTTCGCTTTCATAAGACAATTTACAAATGATTTTGCAAAGTTCGATCAAAATTTGTATTCTGTAAATACTGTACATATATAATTGAGATTTAATTGTATTGATAGCTGAACATTTAATAAGTAGAATTATTGTTTTATGATATTAGTTAGTAAACTGTATATATATGTTTTAGATTTGTATATAGTTTGTTGTAGCTGCTTTTTTCACTTAGATTATTTTCTTTAGCTTAGTTTTTCTTTTGTTTTCCTAGGACTTAGATCGGCCAATGGAGCCGCTAAACCCGTCGGAGTGGATTAATCCAAACGACTTGGGTTATTTAGACAACCCCGGACCGGATCCACCCCTCCAGTTGACGAGCGGTCAATTTCGCCCGTCAACACATACTATCTCTGTTTGACGCACATGATACATCGTTAGAAAGATCTATCTGAGGACTACACTGCTGACAGCGAATATCGAGTCTGGAACAAACTCATATTCACCAGACCATTCATGCCCAAAAAACGTCGTTTAGGGCCTCAAAACAGCTCCAGAAGTTCAGGACCCGAAGAACTGCTAAAAATAGTAAACAGTGCTACAATTAAGGAAACTAAAAAACTAAAACAAACAATGGTGTGGGTCCACGTGGAATAGGCGGGTGGCCACCAATATCCACCTGGATTAGTCCTCCCCCCTTAGGAAGCAATGGTCCCCATTGTGTTGAGTTCCTCCATGAGATGAGGAAACTTTCGCTGAACTTGGTCCCTGGCGAGCCACTTGCCCTGGTGAAGGAGTTGGCCTGCTTTGACAACTCCATATAGCTGGATCCTATGTTGGTGGGTGTTCTTGATCTGTGTGTCCATAATTCGATCAGTTGTGGCTTGTTCCATGCAATCTGGGTTTAACTTTGTTGGTGTGAGTTGTTCTGCCATGTCGAATGTGTCTAATAGAGGTGGAAAGTAGGGCCGAAGGTGGTCCACATTGAGCACTGGGTGCAGACCAAGGAATGGTGGAATACTGAGCTTAAAGGCATTTTTCCCTACAACCTTGGTGATGGTGTTTTGCCCATATCTGAGTGGGTGAATCTTGCGGTAGGGTCCAGCGAGGCGCTCCTTTTGCAAATGTAACCACACTTTGTCGCTCACCTGGAATTTGTGTGGCACCCAATGTTGATCATGTCGTTGCTTGTACTTAGCATTGGCTCTGTCCATGATGTCATGAACATGTTGGAAGATGTGTTGAATGTGCTCAATGAAGCTGTTTTCCTTGTCAGCCTTAGACTAGACATGGGTTGAATCTGCCCGAGTAGCCGCAAATGGCATGGCTACGTTAATGGGACATAGTGGTTGGAATCCCAAGCCCACTTGAAAGGGGTTGTGGCTGGTTGAGCTATGGAGAGCCCAGTTGTAGCTGTGTTGTACATAGGGGAGGCTCTCATCCCATGTGCGTGCATGCTTTGAGTTGTACATGCGCAGAATGTGTACAATCATCCGGTTGACGACCTCTGTCTGGCCATCAATTTGCGAATGGAAAGTTGTGGACTTGGTGAGCATGGTGTCCAGCATCGACCAGAGGCTGGACCAAAATGTACTGAGGAACCTGCTATCTCGATCTAAGATGATAGACTGTGGGATCCCGAAGTGTACCCACACTCGTTCAAAGAAGAGTTTAGCAGTGGCTTCTGATGTGATATTCTTCTTGCAGGCCATCATAATGGACATCTTCGAGAATCGGTTGACGACCACAAAAACACATTCATTGCCATTCTTAGTAGAAGGAAGGCCTGACATGTAATCCATAGGGGTAGGAAGCGAAGTATAGAGGCCCTTCTTCTTGATGGTCGGTTTGGCAATGGCGCAAGCAGTGCAGGACTTGATGTACTTCCCGACATCCTGTCGAAGGTTCGGCCAATATAAATACTTTTGCAGTACTGCCATGGTTTTCTCGACACCGAAATGCCCAATGACCTGACTGTAGTGCGCCTCCCAAATCATCTTGGCACGCTCGCTTGAAGGAACAAAAAGGTGTCCTAGGTGACAAAGCAGGGCATCCTGGAGGTGAAAGTTGGGAACTTTCTTACCCTAGAAGAGTGTATTGTATGTGTGGCCGAATTCTAGATCACTTGTGTAGAGAAGCGACCAATCGGAAGTCTCGTGCCCACAAGAGTTGAGCACAATGGTTAGAGCCACGATGGGTGGTCCACTGAGGCAATCTGCAACATTAATGGTCCTATGTTTCTTGTACTTAATGTTCAAATGAAACTGTTGCAGGTATTTGGACCACTTCTAATGGCGATCATTCTACAACTTCCCTTGTGTCTATATGAACTGCAGGGGTCGGTGGTTTATGTGGATGACCATTTCCTTTCCCAAAATGTAATGCTTCCATTGTCGACAACCCTGCACAATGGAATACATTTCTTCGTTATAAGTGGGATACTTCCATACTGTGTCGGAAAGTGTCTCACTATGATATGCCACTGGATTCCCATGTTGAGTAAAGATTGCCCCAATGTCATAGTCAAAGGCATCTTTCTCGATCTCAAATGTTTGTTGCAAGTCTGGTAATGTGAGCACTGGTGCAGAGCAGAGGCGATGCTTCAACTCCCCAAATGCCTTATGTTGAGATTCGAACCAAAATAATTTTGCTTTAGCTCCTCCCTTGGTGACTTGACTTAAGGGCCAAGTGATATGAGAGAATCCAAACACAAACCTACGGTAGAAATTGGCAAGACCTAAAAATCTGTGGAGCTCTGTTAGGGTGGTTGGGGCTGGCCAATCCTGAATGACTTGGATCTTTGCTGGATCCACATGCACCCCCCGCTCATCAATAATGTATCCTAGATACTGAAACTAGGTCATGCCAAAAGTGCATTTCTCCAAATTGACACACAACTTGTGTTGTCGCAGTGTTTGGAGGACCTGTCGGATGTGGTGGAGGTGCTCTTCCCAAGTCTGGTTGAAGATCAGAATGTCATCCAAGTACACCGCTACAAATGAGTTGGTGAATAACCATAGGATGTCGTCCATTAGCCTCATGAAGGTTGCAGGGGCATTCGTCAACCCGAATGACATGACCAACCATTCGAAAAGGCCCTCCTTGGATTTGAAGGGAGTATTTTGCACATCAGAGGGTTCGATTGGTACCTGGTGATACCCCAACTTCAAGTTGATCTTGCTAAAATATTTCTCCCCCTTGAGTTGGTCCAGAAGGTCATCAATCCGTGGGATCATTTACCTATTCCAAACAATAATCTTGTTCTGTGCCCGACAGTCAATGCAAAGTCTCCAAGTCCCATCCTTCTTCTACACCAACACGATCAGGCTCCCACAGGGCGATGAAATCGACCAGATGTGACCTTTCTGCAACAGCTCCTGAATCTGCCTCCTGATTTCATCGTTCTTCAGAACAGAGCGTCGATAGATGGGTCCATTGGGAAATGACTCACCTGGGGGCAGATCGATGGGGTGATTGACCTGGCAGTGTAGAGGCACCCTTGCAGGGGAGGTGAAGATGTCCTCGTACTCCTCCAAGACCTTATCCATATGTTTTTTTCGTGGAGCGGGGCCTTGTATGGAGGTCATGGCCACAGTCTTCCTCTTTCCCTGAGGGCGAAACATCAGGAAAACAAATTTCCTGGTTTTGGAAATGAGCTTACTTCATTGTTTTGCAGTAACCAAAGAGATGGTGGTAGGCGGTGCTATCTCCGGTATCCTGTACAGCTTATTTCCAAAGGTGGTAATAACATCACAAGGCCTGGACTCATACACAACATGTCGCTTCCACAAGTACGGTTGGCCTAATAATACATAAGAAACATCAAGAGGAGCAATGTCACATCAATAATCTACTTCCCCCTATCATTCCCCTTGTTGGGTTCTGATTCAGAGTCGGAGCATGCATCCGATTCAGAAGCCTTCAACTCAGCTACCAGTGACTGCTTGGCCCGACACTCACTTGTGTTGTGAGTGGAGCTCTTATGGAACTCACACCACTTCCCCGTATCCTTTTTTGGCTTTGTGGTGTTGTGCTTTGCTTGTGGCTTTGGTGGGTTATCCTGGGTCGCCCCACCTTGGCTTGGTCCTTTGTTCTGCAGTTTGGGGGTACCTTTCCCTTGCTTCTGATTCGCAGACCCAAAGTCTCGCTTTTTTTGTTTGAACTTCTTCTCAATCTTGGCAGCATATCGGTACGCCACACCAAGCGAGGAGATGTCGAGGAACTCCATTTCCTCCTTAATGTACATGTGCAGACAACTGCGGTACTTTAACACCAAATGTTTCTCTAAATATTTGATACCCAACTTTGTGCGTAGGGTATGAAACAAATTCGTCATCTCATGCACATCTTGGTCCCTTTGTTTCCGCAGCATAGTCCATTGTATGTATTTGTCCTCATAGCTCTCCACAGGATAATATTGTTCCTTGATGGCGTCTCAAAAAGAATTCCAAGTGGGTGTGGCCGAGAACAGAGAGGGTTCCCCCTCGCCCTGTTTCTCCAAGTAGGTTTCCCACCAATCCTTGACATGGGGGGCGGCTTTGAGGAGTGCGAAAATAATCCTTTCTCGGTCAAAAAATTCATGAACCGAGAAATATCCTTCTAACAGATTCAACCATCTATCTACGACATCTGCATCTATTTGGCCCTCAAATATGGGAATTTCAAATTTTACTTGTACCTTAAAAGGAGTGGCGCCTCTAGAGTGGTTGTTGGATGTCGATGCGGCGCTAGTGGGAATCCGTTGAAGAATCTGGGAAAAGTTGTCCATCATCGCGTTCCTTTGTTTCTAGAGGGTCTCCTCGAGCAACATTTTGATAGGATCTCCTGCTCCCTCATCTTTCTTTTCTTCCCCCATGGGCGGTCGTCGGGGTTTGCGAGACTGATCTTACAAAGGTTCAACTAGGTCGAGCCCCAACTCCTTATACCTCGACCTCGTTGGGGACATGCAAAGAAAGATCGAGAACGAGCAGATCGCTCTGATACCATTGATTGAGATTTATGTAGGAACACAATGAAATACATAAATACACATAAACGCAAAGATGTAGTGGAAATAAGACTTCATTTCATTAATAACAAATGACTGAAAAATGCTTACAGACAGAATGGAAATAAACTAGCTAGGGCGCTGGTAGCTTATCTCCGAGAAGAGATGTGGCAGCTACTGGCCTCTGAAATCCTATTGCAATAGGCTCGAAGGCCTATATATTATTGAGAAACAATGGAAAACCCTAAACATCCAAAAACCTAACCCTAGGAGATGAAACACCAGAATATGGGCCCCGTTGGGGTAAATTGGTACATCAATTTCCCGGGGTCGTAACTTTGGCATAC